>LS858933.1:135252-146488 GCA_900490955.1 Micoletzkya japonica | reverse complement strand
CCCCCCTTCCCACTCTCTCCCTTCTCTCTCCCTTCCTTTCCACCGACAGGCAGCAACTCTGCCTCTATCTCTCTCACACACGAATTTTCCTCTTTCGATTTTGTCCGATATTCGCGTTTCTCGCTACTAACCGAACCCGAAATATACGCCACTCCCCGGCGCCCCTAAACAGTTTTACGGAATAACAACACATGGTGGAATACTTTTTCTGGACAAGCAACCGACAAACAAAGACTGCCCACGATCAGTAAATTAGGATAAATTATAATCTCGCCCATCTGATACCAAGATCCCAAAACACTTGCTAGGACAACATTCTAAGTTTTAAGAAAATGTGTAAAATCGAATGTGTAAAATCGTAAGTCAAGGTTTACAATCGAAAAATGATTCAAGTATGTATGCGCCGACCAAGCCGAAAAATAGTTGGCCCTACCTTTTAAAAGCCCACGTATACGTACTAACTACACCGTACGCTGTTCACCGGCCACCAAACTAAAGACTATGTCGCTCGCGACGGCATTACCTGCTCAACCGACAATTAATCCCGCAATAGTGTGGGCGCCCCCGCTCGTCCCCCCCCCCGTTTCCCCCTCCCTCCCCTTTTTCAGCTCTCACATTTCCTTTCTACTACCCGTCCTGCGTCGCTCTGCTTCTCTGGGCTATCTCTCGTTTTCACAATATCCCATCCACCACCAACGACCCTTTTGAACGTCGTTGGCTGCCCGTTTAGGCGAGCGCAACTTTGTATAATATGTGACGCCCCAAGTTTTATGCCTACTCCCCGATTAAATAATATTAGACTTTTACGTATGTCAAAGCTCATTGGTTATTATCATCTTGGTATCCACCATCGCATCTGTACTATCTCCTATATTTCACCCATCCTATCACTAGTCCATCTCATATCGCATCGTAAATTATTATCTCCTCTTGTCTGTCGGTCAGTTCTCACATACATGGGTCTGTGTGTGTGTGTGTGTGTGTCACTCCTCTCTCCATCCGTCCTTCCTACGCGTACTCTCGCAGTCTACACTTTCCCATCGCAACAAACACACACACACGCATACACTCCGTTCATATGAGTGCTTTTCCCGCCTCCTTTTCCTGCCTTTGGTCTTCTGCACTTGCTGTTCCTGAGGGAAAATTTTACGCATTAATTTACTATTCATTTGACCTTACTGGTCACTATACATAATTTGAATACTTCATAGCGATCCTTAGGATGTATTATTTGGCATCATAAACATTTTTCCAGCTTAGTATAAATTCCGCCCCCCCCCCCCTCTGGTTGTTGCTATGTTGAAGCGAGTCGTCCGCCAGTCCTTCATGTGACTCCTGTTTACGGGAATCGGCGATGAGTCGCCTCAATGTTTCGGTGCTCCCCCGAGCGCTGTCTCTCGTTCTCGTCTGCACCAGGCATGCTAATAAGTGGAGCCTACGATTCGCGTTGTCTTTCGCGTTCCCAATTCGCGTTCTTGGTGTAGAAGGAAAAGCTCATATATGAGTCTTTTCCTTGAGCAGAAAGCTCGAATGGTTCATTCGAGCATCGGAGGAGACGCTAAATCGGTCGTTCCCCGTCAAAGAATGCTTTGGAATGAAGGGAGGGAAGGGGAGAGGAAAGAAGAAGGAAAGAGAGGAATGACAACGCGCCAAAGACTCATATGATCATTCTTTCGCGTTGTGGGGACAACGCGAATCCGTGCGCGCATTCTGGCAAGTAAGAATGAAAGACGCGAATGGAGAGACTCAAAAGGAGGGGAACGCGAATCGCAGAATTCCTAGCGTTCGATTAGCGAATAGCGGTTTCCGCCCATAGGATCTGATCCTGTGGGCGAACCAGTGAGTGGAAAATTATGAATTTAAATACTTAAGCTCGTCACAATGCGTTCAAGACGCTCTGAAAATTTGACGCACTTTCGTTGAGCCATTGCTCAGTAAATTCAAAAGCAGTGGTCAATTCGCTATTAGACACATTCTTCACCGGGAAGAATGCTGTGAATATGTAGCTGCAACAACGCGAATCGAATGCTCTAATGCTAAGGCTGAAACTGCTGAAAACGAGTTTTGAGCCTTACAAGCCGTTCTAAGCTTTCTAGGTAATGATGTCTTGAAAACCCGCGGAGAGTTTCCCTGAACAGTTAGTTCCGTTAGCCTTGGCTTGTCTTATGGCGAATCTCCTGGACCACATAAGCGTAGAAATGCAAAAAAAAACTAAAGCTAACAGTAGTCTACGGCACATAGGCTTTTTTTACACATTTTACTTTTACCCATTACACATTTCACATTTGATTTTACACAAAACATGTAAGAATTTTTATACATTTTAGCAAAAAATATCATCACGATGTAGGCTGTATACAGATGTCAAATAAAGGCGAACTACAGACTATAAGCCTTCGTCAAGGAGTCCTTATCTATGGAAATCGTCATATGACAGACGAGTCTGACATTTATATTTGCGAATTCTACAGATTAAATGAATTGGCCATTGCTCTTTTGCTGGAGCACACTATTCGCTACCGTTCACCTATTCACAATCTTGACATAATGCACGACTTGAATTCCATTATCTCCGTCCATTCTTCGATTCAAGTTTCGCTGGATCGGCGAACGATTATATCATTATTCATGCATTCTTATATTATTTTTTTTACAACATTTCCATAAAAGCTGGTAGTCACGTGCGCTACGAACTACACAGCCTATATGACCTGTCAGAGTATTAGGACGAGTGCGCGAGTTCGAGTGGTTAGGGAACCTTGACGTGCTGCACGCGGATAAGCACTCTTCCTCACTCTCAACTGTCAGCCATCAACAAAGGGAGTGAGAGAGTTTCGTCGGGTTTTGGTCCCGCACTATGCTTAGAAATTCACTACTAGTTTGCCCTTTACATGGGGACAAATTGCTTCTTGCTCTGTCGCCCAATTCTCTTAACCCTGGAGCCCTCCGTCAGCTCGTTCTATGCAATCGCGAGGTCAGGCGTACTTTGCGCGCCCTATCGCCACAGGGAATCTCGCTGACCGCATTGCCCGTGTACTTCCCATCTCGCCCTCCCGTCCTCTCCATCTCCTCCCCCATACCTTCTATCTCCGTAGCGATCCTCACCCATAGTATCCCTCTCACGCACGTACTCCCCCCTCTTCTTCTTCTTCTTCATTATCTCTGTCGACTCGCTGAATAATGAATAACCCTAGAGTGTATGACTCTTCTCGTCGTAATCGACTTTCGCGCACAGTTGATCTGCTATTCTCCCTGGACAGATAACGTTCCTTATTCGCACTTCTTTGCGATCTGCATATGCTATCTATCTATGTATAACGGCTTCCCCACATAGGATTTGATCCTGTAGACGAATAAGTGAACCAAAAATTGTGAATTTAAAAAAACTTAAGTTCGTTACTGTGAGTTCCGTAAGCTCTGAACTTAGTTCAGCCACTCTTGAGGAGTTTCAAAAATAGTGGTCCCGCGCGGAATGCTGTATGAGCAGCTGTAATAACGATTCGCCACTCGCGCCTTACTAAATAACAGGCAAGAAGCGACGTCACGATTCAGTTCGTCAACAGCGTCTTGCTATCTTGCTGTCAACCGAGAAGCCCGCCCTTTCCTTTTCGGCTCACAACGAGAGGAGTTCCTGGGTTCGATTCCAGCTACCATACGTGGGGCAGCTTTATCGTCCATTATTATGAACTATAGCCTGCCAGTGAATAACTTGATGCCTCGGTCGGTCTGCCAATGAGGCATCTGGGATCTATAAGGCGCCGCCTAGCAAGTTAAGTTTCAGCCAAAATGAGGGGCCTGCCACTGCGCACGTATGCCAGCTACCCTCGGCCGCCCTCCAAACCTTTCTTGATACACACACCCGGTTGTGTCCCGTGCGTGCTCTGTCGCCCTCCGTATCACTTTCTCTCTGCACCTCCAGCCCTCTCCGATTGTTCCATACTCTCTCGCCTTTCACTGCTCCACCCATCCCATGCTGCCCCACTGCTTATCAGCGCTGTTTTCGCTGAGGCTGCACATTTCGGCCCCGCGTGTTGCGACCTTTGCTCAGTGAGCGTGGACTAGAGGTGTAAAATCGGCTCCCTTCCGACGAGATGTTTCGCTGTTCTTGGTGGCCAGACGCGTAGCCATTACGAATGTTGTGTGAAACATAAGCATCAAAAGGAACCGATTCTAAACCTCTTCTGTGGACATGAATTTTATTCGAATCCGTTTTGTGGTTATTTAAAAAAATGTAAAAGTCAACTCATAGTGAACTAGGATATAGCTTGCTACGCTGGAGAGAGTGAAGAACCATCAAAAGACTCGAGCAACGTGCTCTACTTCAGATCACCTAGTAGTTTCAGCTTTCATGAATACTGTTGAGCTTACCGATGCTACTGAATGTGTTCGGAAATAGAGGATACGAATCGGGTACTTTTGACGGTTATGTTTCGCCCATCGGAAGATGATAATGCAAAAGGTTCATTATGAATTGATCGTGAAACATAACCGCCAAAAGTACGCGATTCGTATCCTCTATTCGGGAATCCACTGGTGCATTCTGCTAGCATAGCGGTTAGTTAGAGTGCTCCATTCGGCACGCTTACTAGCTACTCACCAATTACTTTTCTCATTAAGAAGAGATCGTCCTAGCTCAAACTCGTGTGTGCGTGCCATTTGGGGACTCAGCGTACCCTACTCCCCCGTCTATTGGATACCAAAAGGAGGGGGGGCGCGTATTTCTATTTTGCCAACCGAAGGTCGGCTCCCGCGCCGCTGTGCAAATACTTTTTCCTTCCTGCGTATCGGTCCGTCTGTCCGTTTCATATACGTCTGTCTGTGCGCCCCCCCCGTTCTTTTGGTTCTTGTAACGAGATCGACCTTGCCTTAACCTGTTTCCCTGGAATCTTCGCTCCGATTAGTCGCAGCGTGCACGCGTACTCCCTGTAGCTTTTTCTCCTTGATATCGCCAGTTCCGTGATGTGACTAAGCTAGAAGAGTGTATGGGGGAAGGTGATATCTGGTGGCTATTTCTCACTTCCCCCTTTCCGAGTTTCCGCTTCCCTCTAGCTTGCGCATTAGATGATTGGCGTATATATAGTGCAGGCGGGGTCTGAGAGATCACCACGACACGTATATACGTGGCTGGGTGGAAGGAAGTTGGGAAGGGGGGGGGGGGGAGGGAGGGAAGGAGAGAAAGACAGAGAGAGCGAGAAGCCAGGTGAAGCTAGAGCGAGAGATGGGATGCACCAGACGGTCTCTAATGTCTGCCTTCAGACGATTTATCCTGATGAACTGACCGGAAAAGGCCATCTACGGCTTCTATGCTTTTGGTAAAGTGGATAACATGGTCAAATTACCGTAACCGAAGCGGTTCCAGACCGCAGCCAAGCTAGTTTTAGGATGCGCCCGGCCAATCGCTCTTCAAAACAATTTTCAAAAAATTCTCTGCTCGCATCACGCTCACACTCGTGATTCGCTCTCTAAAGCAAACTAACAATAAATTATCCTGCAATATCAGCAGTCTCAGAAGGTGTTTATTATCTCGCATTGATGCAATCTCAATCTACTACACTCGTGTAAACACAACATGTTTTCCTCTCCTCCCACCGTATGTCCCTCTAATTTGCTATTCGCGTACTGCACTTCTTCAGTCTTCTCTAGCGCGTAGACGTCTTTTCACGCCTATTTTCCGGCTTGCGTAATCCGGAACCACGGTTCTGCTAATAAGCGGTATCGGTGACTTCACATGTTTTATTTCATTATCTCGCTTAGCAGGAATTCCCTCTGTTTCCTGGAGTAAAGTGGTTAATGCGGTAAGGTGCGTATCAGCTGCGAAGAAAAGAATGCTATTGAGAAAAGACGAGATATCAGAGCAGACGTCTTTGCGGTTCTTTGTACAAGACAAGGAAGCATCCTAAGGCTTCTCAATTCTTCAACCAACCAAACCTTCCTCGATTGACGATTGTTCCCTCAAAGTTTCATGCAGCCATAATAGAGAATTCAGAGGTGCAATTTTTACCCTTGCAGCTAACGAAGTACCTAATTGAGAATCCTGCTCTTCCTCTATGAAGTCTAATATTTCCGTGATCTCTAAAAAGTATTTATATTTTGTGGATATCTCATCGGTGGAATGACACCTCATTTTGTGCGACAGATCTACTGTGCAACTCGTACAGGAGGATTGCATGTACCGGTTTTCTCAAGTATATCCATACATTGCGTATTCCGTACGTAGCATGCGTAAAGCACTTGAGCTCCCTCACATACCTAACGTCGTATCCCCTTTTCTCCCTCGTAAAGGTCGTGACTTTTGACTACCGTATCCCTTTACGCTCAAAGTTTTCCTCTCGAAACCCTAATTTGTGCTTTAGCCTGAGGCTACATGTAGTTACACTCTGAAGATCGCGACCACGAAGGCCTCTCTCCGCTTTTCTATCGCCCGGGGAAACCCCTTGTATATGTCTGCTTCTCCTTTTTTTTGCCTCGTTAGCTCGAGATCCCATTTTTCCGGTAGATTCGATTACGCGCGCAAACATTGGGCTGCCGCGCGTTTAGTCTGGCTCATTAAGTGCGAAATAATGGTGACCTCCCCATAAACTCTCTCGCTTCCACATACTCTCTCGTCGGAGGTCACCATTAATTGCCAATTAATCTCTACAGAGTAAGCGCGCGGCTGGTCTACAGGATTGCACTAACAGTGTTCTGAGAACAGTCAAAATGTTAAGCGAACGAGATGACGAAAAATTACCCTGATTTCGGTAGGAAATCTCGCACGGAAAACACCGTTTCCTAATCATCTGGGCTCGTTCGCTTAACATTTAGAACACTGTGTGCACTATGACTGATCCAGGTGCTTTTTGTCTGTGTCGTGTGCCTTTGAAAGTCGTGGCACTTTCTCGCAGCGTAAAGTCTGATATTCCTTAGCCCGAGACGCCGCGATCTGGAACTAGCGGGCGGCTAAAGCATCTTGGCCTATAACGCTGAGCTAAGCGCCCCTCCCATTTCACACGACATGAGTACTTTCGCACGTTCTACGCATTTGGAAGCGATTGCGGGGCTTGATCGCGTGTAGATTGAGACCTTTACCTACGAAATACAGATACGCCCTCGCCTTGGCTTTGTGAGTCGGGAGGGGATGTGGCATCCATCACAATGCATAATGGTACCTATGCAACCGTAAAAATGCCGAGCTCTAACTATTATACTCTCTGTATTTTGGCGCATTACGTAAGTAGTTTGGACGTGCGAAGCTTTAGAGAACGCAGCCTCTCCGTCCATGCCCGAGGCTACACTTTTCTACAATCGCGGATAAGCCTGATGAGTTGGCGTCCCCGAGTGACTGCGAGCGCAGGACTTCCGCTTAGTTACTATCCGTTATTCACATGTTTAGAAGTTCTTCGTTTTACCAGCGGTCAGCGCGTTTCACTCTCCATTTTCACATCTAAAAACGGAATATTTCTTAATAAATGCCTGCTTTAGTATGGATAAATAAGCTGGGGGGGATGTAGCACCCTTTGGGGAAGTATAGTGGATTATAAAGATCCGTCGGAAAATCATTCCGATTATAAGGCGAGAGAGTGTGCAAAAATGAAAGAATTAGACTCATTTTGGAAGCAAAGCAACTGATGGACCGGTTTATTCCACTATAGCGCTAATAGGCGATCAAGATGTATTCTAATACTTCTTCTGAGCCCCGGGACGATCAGGTTTCGAAGATTTATTTCTAACGAAGAAACCCCTCCTTTGGAATGCCCTTACTTCCGGAACCCCGATAAAGGCTAGCTCTCTCTCTCTCTCTCTTTCTCTCTCTCTCTCTCTCAAAGCTCGGGGGCTTACCCTATCTTCAGCCTTTATCTTGATTGATTGATTTATCCACACTTAAATAACAAGGCAATGTTAATATCAGGTAATGACGCAGTACAGTTCATCAGTAGGTATAAGAGAGCTTACTAAAAGCTCAATGTTTATGTACAGAGGAAAGAAAGGAGGCGAAAGAACGGAAATCTTGCATAGTGGCTGACGCAATTCTGATGCCTATGGTCGCTGCGCTACTTTAGATCCGTCCAGCCACAATCGTAATGGTGCGTAGGCTCTCTCGCGATCTTTCATCCCTTAGCTACCGTACCCGTCCACGATTGCGCATCAAGATGCCGCATTTGGCCTTTAGCGCCCGCTAGACGGCGATTCTAGACAATAACAACCAGTGGCTATTACCATCAACTTTTTTGTGCAGTCACAGACAGCTTTCTGGAATGAACTTCTAACGCAGAGTATGTATTACATCCTATCTACGTAATGTGCATCGATTTGTCGAATTTTATTCAATCAAAATAAATACAGTTCGAGTTGAAAGCTAGATGCAGAGCGCCAATAATGCTTACATTTACCCTACGTGCCTGTATTATCGAGTCTCAAAGAAATTGTCAGACCGTGCGTGATCTTCAAAGGTGTTGGGCTTACCGAGAATAACAACCTTTGTCGTTCTGGACAACGCGTATTGTTTTTGATGCACAGAATCGCGAGCTTCTCCTCATTTCGAGACTGTTGTGTTTATATCAGGATGTTCGTTTGCCCGACGCTGCACTGCGCCAAGCCGTATCCAGAATTGTTTTAACGATTGTTGGCAGTTCTTCTCTTGACTACACACAAGAGTTCGTGCATAGCCCACACTAATTTCACTTATCAATTACCTAGCTTAGAGGAACGTCACACTAATCAACGCGCCTGCCGGGGAGTATCTCAAGGACGTCTTCTTCGTAGACTCCTCATCTCCTTGTGCCCCCCTGAGCTCTTATCGCACGAGCTGATGTTTAGTACGTGTAGGGTGCTTCCCACGGTGGGGAGGTGGGTGGCAATAATATTATATGTAGAGGGGGTGGTGGGAGGCGTTGAACGGATAGAGAACCAGATCAGTGTAGAAGTCGAGAGAGTCAGTTTCCCTGCTGTAAATATGTATGCAGTTGAGTCTCCCACAGCGAATGTTACGGTAGGCGTTAAATCAACTGATTTCATCATTCCCTGAAATCGCACTTTCATCGCCAGTTCAGCACGCTATCATCTTTATTTTTCACTCTCTTTTTTGCTTCTTACGCTGCTTCCTGGCAGATTATAACGCTTCTTCTTCTATAAACTGTAGCTACTGTGGTAACTAGTGGCAACTCACTAATTCAAAAGCTAATGCGCCCGAGTTGCTTCAATTTTCCATACCTTGTTTCGAAAAAAATATCGCATCACCGCCCTTTCAAACGATTTGTGCTGTGCCCTCTACGCGTCCTTGCCTCCTTATCAGCTCAGACAAGCTTAAGCTTTCCAAAATTGACTCCTCTTTCTCCTTGCAAGAGGCATCCTCTAATCTCATTAGCGCTTCTGCACGTTGTTGTGTCGCCATTCACCCTCTTCTCGTATATTCTATGGAGACGCTGATTTTCTCTCTCTCTCGCTCTCTATCTAGCATGCACTCGTGTACCACCTCTGAGGACGTACTCTCCCTGCACTCTCGTTCATTCATTCATTCACTCCTCCACGCGCATTCCGTCTACCGTGTCATTCTCAGAAGTGCGTCCCGCCCTTCATCAGCCTTTTCACATGAAAAGGCAACGGTTATCTTTCTCTTCCCAGTCTTCTTATTATTTTTTTCAGTCTTCTTATTATTTTTCCGTCTTATTATTTTTGTCCATTGAGACCGTTATTACGCGCATCATCTTGTCTGTCTTTTGTCTGTCATTGGTGACGCAAAGCCATGCGTAATTATCGCTTCGTCGAACTGCGTGAACTGTCGTGCTTCGTGCGCTTCCGATTTCCGTTCTCATAGTTCACGGTTCGCGATTTCTAATTCCCGGTTCAGGCTCGTGTTCGATGGACGCGTTCGTTCCGCGGTATCCGACCGTCTTTGACGTCAAGATGGAGCTCAATGTAAGAGCAGTGTACGAGAGTCTGTGGTCGGCTGATTTTGCGAGGATTAACGAAAATGAGGAGAAAACGACGACTGCAGACAGAATACCATAAGTTCATTGCCGCGCGAATTACGCATTGGTCTCGTCGAGAGCAGATGCTGTATCTCGTACAAGTAGATCATTTCGGAACAGATGCTGCATAATGCCGCATTATGCTGCATGTTTAGGCATGTAGGGGTAAAGTGACGGATTTGAGAGTTCTAATCAACACCATTCGAATTACCGTGCAAATTAGCCTACTGGGGTCTAATTCGACGATTCAGACGATTGACGATCTGTATTTAATGTTATTTTTTGGCTGTCAAAAAACCTCGTTTTTGGGCAGGGGTGCCTCAATCCCGTAGATCATATGTTTCAAAGGCGACTTATACGCAAAAGATGCAAACTTTCAAATCAGCATAGACTTAGTTATTTAATCAATCTTAACCTTATAATCGGCTCCAGTAAGTAAAATTGCACGGCGAATCGAATGGTACTCATTAAAACTCTCAAATCCGTAATTTTACCCCACATGCCTAAACATGCAGCATAATGCGGCATTATGCAGCATATGTTCCGAAATGATCTACTTGTACGATACGGCAATGAATTCTGCTCGCTTTATCCGTGAAACTTTATATGTTTTTTTTCAAAATTTCATTTTGCTCATCGAGGCGTAGAAGCCATGTCGCTTCAATAATTGCTCCTTCTTTACATGCCACTCGAAGAATGTCGCGATGAACGCAACTCGCTGTCAGGGTGCAGCGTAGCCTCTAACTCATACGCTACTAGGCTCTCTGACCAAGCGAGATACGCATCTCTCAATGGAAGACGTGAAGGGATCGGAAATAGATCGCCCTCCTTTGAAGCAAGCGCTAATCGGCGTAAGAGTGCAGCTGTTAAGCGAACGAGCCAAAATGTTGGGGATAACTGCTTCCCGTGCGAGGATTCCTACCGAAATCAGGATTAATTTTCGGTATCTCGTTCGCTTAACATTTACACTGCGGTCAGAAGATTGTGTTGACGATTGCCCACCAAAGGGTAAACCGTCGCAGGCTCATTATCAACGGATTATGAAACATAATCGCCAAGAAGGAATGCCCTATTGGCAACGTGCCAACCTTTATCGTCGACACAGAACTGGCTGACCTTTGGAGGGGAACGGGAAGGGGAAGCGCGCTTGAATGCCCCTCAGGGGGCATGCTTCACAAGGCTTCGTCTTCCTAGGAATGGAGTGAGTGGGAAAAGCTAAGTGAGTGGCAAACGAGAGAGTAGATACGGAAATTTGCGAGACACCGGACGCTGCGGATAGTACGGGGGGG
>LS858933.1:79404-93905 GCA_900490955.1 Micoletzkya japonica | reverse complement strand
GCTCACACTCTGCGTTGCCGGACCAGTGGTTTATCTACACTGATTTTTGCGCATAATCTATCTAATTTAAAGAATTTTCAAAACAATTCTTGAGTATGCTTTTCTCTTTTCAGAATGTTGATCCTGGCCTTTCTGCTTCCGGCAATTACAGTAGCGTATCCCGTGCAGTCGTCCATTGCGGGTTCGTTATTATGAACATTAAAAAATTAAATGGTAAAGAGTAAAATAATAAAATATGATATTTTATGGAAAAAAGTTTAAACTTCGCTTGCAGAACTACGGACGCCCGAGTACTTTACGGCGGCCGACGCGAACGGCGATGGTGAGAACCGTTCTGGAATCGAAGGGATATAGGCGGACCGGTTTATTGCTGTCATAGTTCACGAACAAAAAAAACATCCGCCAGTTGTCTCATTCCTACTTCCGACGTGAGAGCGGCGTGGAAAGACGTCAACCCAGGCGGCGCATACGACTGAGGCTGACTGACTGACGGAACATTTTAGATACTTGACAAAAAGCAATAAACTACTAATATTAAATAATCTAATATAATTATTATAAAATACTGAACACCACGAACGCCTAATTTGCGCAATAAATAAATATCAGGAGAAAATGATGGTGATCTTACAGGCAAGCTGAGCTTCGACGAGTTCCTGCGCCTTGATCAAGACTACGTCCACACGAGAATGACGCAGTTCGCGACGATGGACACGGACGGTACCCATTTCCCGGCTCTTGCTTTTAGAACGGAAAATCGGCCCGGTCACGGTACCATTTCCCGGCTGCTGGCTTGAAAACGAAAAGCCTTTTTGGACAAATCAATTAACGAAAGAGAAGGCCCGATATCACAAAAAAAACTTTCTACTGTAATATTATTGGCGAAAATGTTCCGTCAGTAATCTCTTTGCTACTTTGTCTGCACTCTCTTCACACCGCTTCGCTCTCTCACCGAAAGTAGATAGAAAATGAGACGACTAACGGAATGTTTTCCTCAACCATGCTATGCCTTTTTCTGGAAAAAGGAAAGAATGGATGGAAAATGACATCACAGGCAACGAGGCGGTGGACAGCGATGAATTCGCCACGGGCGGCGCCGACGGAGAAAAGTAGTACCCTTTCTATTAAACAAATAAAACTTTTTTCTCAAATTTAATTACCAATTTTTATTTTACTTAAGTCAAATTGCAGTACTTACGAGGTAGCCAAAGAGCCGTCTTCCCCTGACGATAACCTCGTCATCATAAATCGGCCAGCCGAGAGCGTATTCGCCATCGGAACGCAGGTATATTATTGCCACAGCATTGTAAGCCAAGCCAAAAATACCAAAAAGCGATACTGTAGTTCGAATTTAAAACGTAATTTAGTTTCTGAATCTATATTGTTCGCTTTTTGATGTCGTAGAATGATGTGTTGACAAAGAAAAGAGTAGTTCCGCCAGTAATCTCGTTCCTGTCGTTGTCCGGACTCTCTTCATGCTTGCCTGTCGGAAATAGGAATGGCGACAAATGACGGAACACTTTCCGCAAGCCACCGATTGGGTTATGCTTCAGTGCTGCCTAAAAGCATGAGCTCTGACCAAAATGCATTATTCGAATGATTTCTCTATATATCTCTTACTCTTTCTATCGCGCTCTTACTATCGCTCTCACCATAGATAGTTTCTCCTTTTTACTCGACAAGTCTCCGTTGCTTAGAAAAGGCTGTACGAAGCACTGTGAAGCACCACGTCAAAACAGCTCCCATCCCTATCCAGCTATTCAAGCAATCCCTGCCTTGCAGACTAGCCAAGAAAACGAGGACGAGGACGATTCGTCGGTTTTCCTCGACGATGACGATGAAGAGGACTACGACAGTGAGGAATCAAGTAAAGAAGACCAGGTCCCCGAGAATACTATTATATTTGCTTTTCATCCATTCCTGTCGTGCGCTTTATAAGGTTTCCTTCGCTTTTTTCAAAAAAAAGCTGGTTAGAAAAAAAGCTTGTCGTAAGCCGTATTCTACCCTACAGATGAAATATTAAAGGAGCCGTACCACGAGTTTCTGGCTATATTCGCTTTTTACGTCATTCAATAGGTCTAATCATACTGATCGGGTATTCCGAGTTTTATGCGATTTCATTCACTCTCCGCGGAGTACTGAAGGTGCAAAGAGCAACGCGCTTTTCACAAAATTAAATATACTATTTAGCTGGCTGTTATGAGATAC
Organism: Micoletzkya japonica; assembly: GCA_900490955.1. Taxonomy (NCBI): domain Eukaryota; kingdom Metazoa; phylum Nematoda; class Chromadorea; order Rhabditida; family Diplogasteridae; genus Micoletzkya; species Micoletzkya japonica. The sequence goes on along the minus strand of LS858933.1, from coordinate 91,697 downwards.
AGCTCTGATTTATTGCCAGATCGATTTTTCACGTTGTTCTGACCATTTTAACAAAAAGAACTGTGGGACAAGATGAGCGGAAAGGTCCAATTTGCATATCAGGGTAGCCCGCGAATTTAAAATGCTACCGTACTCGTGGGCAAGGCTCCTTTAATGCTAATAAATAGATAGACGCATAAAGCGCAGGACGACAAATGGCAAAGATATTTTAGGAGCTTCTGCCCTACCAGGCCGAACTCTTCAACGTGGACGGGCAGCCGCGGCCTGGGAATGGCACTCTGGTCTCCGTAGAGGAGAATCTGGTGAGGACGAGGAACGTCGAGGGGGCGTCGGGGGAGAACTACGACGATGACGAAGATGACGATGATGATGACGATGACGACAGTGAAGGGGAGAGTCTAGAGGAGTTCAGCGAGGGTGTGTTGCCGGACGAGCTGAAATATGTGAGTGCGGCAGCCCGAACGGCTTCCCGTTTGATGACAAATTCCATCGCAACGTATTGTTATCACGGTGTTCTGAATGTTCGGAGAGCGAGCAAGGTTTACCTAATCATACAAAAGCTATCTACAGTGTACCACACCACTTTTAGTTTAGTCGAGATTTATTTTTTGTATGAAAATTTGCAGTCTTTGTGTCTTCATTCTCAGCTGCTGCCAGTTCGCGATAGATTTTAGCCCTATCGTATTCAAACGTCGGTCGCAAAGCTCGCTCTCCGAACAATTTGCATTTCTTCAGAACATAGTGTTATATTGTAATGCAACCAAGCACAAATTAGCCTAGGAAATAATCGCCGCTAGCTACGTAGACTTCTGCATTTTGGCGATCGCCATCAAGCTCTCCGCCTACGTTCTGATAAGGACGAAGGAATGCAAAAGATCAGAGATCAACGGTCAAAGATCAAAAATAAAAGATCAAAGATCAAGACAGACACAGGCTACCGACGGCTCGTACACCTCCGGGGACAGCAGCGAGCCGGACATGGTCACCGTCTTCAACGTAGGCTTTCTGTTTTGCTATATTTCCTTTTTGTGAAATAATTCAAAATGATTTTGTAAATAACGCAGTAATTCCAGGTCTACGACGACAACAAGGACGGAAGGCTGAGTGCGATGGAGTTGCTGCCATACATTCAGGTAGCGTTGTGAAATGAGCCGCTTCGGTGGTTAATTTGTTCCCAATGCGTCTAATTCTCTCATTCCCTCGGTAAATATATGATATTTATATTAGAAGCACGAAACAAAAATATTATGTCTATTTTCTGGTAATCGGCGAATGTTCAGGACTTTATGGAGTACGCGGTTAAACGGAGCACGAGCACGATTGTGGACCGGTACGACGCGAACGGAGACGGGGGACTGGACCGGTCAGGTATGGTTGAAGGAAAAAAAGGAAAATGCTCCGTCAGTTGTCTTATTAGTAATAGTTTTGGATTAGATCTTACAGCTCTTTTTTCAACATTTTGATTACATTTGAACGCCTTGCACGCGGGACTTGACTACTTTTTTCTTTTTGAAATTGTTTGCAGAATTGAAGAAATTCGAAGAAGCCATGCCATCGGATCTCATCGAGCCTCTCATCAGTAGCGAGGAGTACACGTATGATGATGAAAGGTCAGCGAGGCTAAAGATCAAAGGCCAAAGACCAAAAATCAAATATCAAGGACCAAAGACCAAAGATCAACGTTCAGCGACAACAACGACTACGGCTTTGCGGCAGACACCCTGGAGGACCGTCAGCTAATAAGCGATCAATAACCTTATTTTACTTATTTTTTTATTTTTTCGTATTGTAAGATTACGTCAGGGAAATATTCCGTATCTAGCTGTTTTACTACATACTGGCGAGCAATCGACGAGACTTTCCCAATCAAGTCAATGCATTCCATTTCAGATGACAGTCAATCCACAATATCTCACCGTTTTGCTATTTAGAATAAGTGCAATTACACATGCAAATAATGATCCCGTGACTTACATAATTGTGTTCTCTTCAGAGGATAAAGTTATCTGATAAACTTCCTCGCGATCAAGGAGTTGTATATTTCTGAATCCTTCGATTACGTTTCACGCTTCTATAAATACCGGGACATGCCTATGCATAAGGCACAAACACAACCTTGCAAAGAGTCAGAAAGAGAACCGTAAACTGCAGACTGGCAAGGGGAAGGGGTAATGGGAAAGGCTTGCGATAGATAGCTGTTGATTGAGGGAAGGCGCGTATGGGGATGTGAGGGGGTGCGAGGAAGTCCCAGGGAAGAAGAAGGGAGGGAGAGACTAGTCACCACTTCATTCACAGACCTACTATCTGTGTCCTAGACCTCTCCTCTCGAATCGCTGTTTTTTACCTGCTGATTTATCCCTTTCACTAAGCGAAATTTCCCCACCACAGTGTTCTAAATGTTAAGCGAACGAGCTCAAAAGCTTAGGATACGGTGCTTTCCGTGCGAGGGTTCCTACCGAAATCAGGCGTATTTTTCGTCATCTCGTTCGCTTAACATTTGCCCTGTTGCCAGAACACTGTGCCACCTTCTCGAGACAGTTCGCCTTCCTTCCCTGCTCCAAAACCATGAACATTCTCCAGGCAGTGGGAAAATTTCGCTCAGACGTGTACTTTTGTGTACTTTTGTACGAATCGTGTACTTTTCGACGATATCTTTCGTTGTTTTTTGGTGGCCAGAAGCGTCGCGGTTTCGAATGATGCGTGAAACATAAGCATCAAAAGTGCGCGATTCGTATCCTCTACTCAGATGGTGTAGCATTCTAATTTCGTCATGTTGTCCTTGTCCAAATAAATATATATGTTTATTCAGTGGCCGACCATGTCGTCGACCGATGCAACGCGCGAAAACATGCTGACGACCTTCATCATCAACCGAGGTTCGTTATTACGGTCGTTATTCGCTAAATAAAGTGGAGTAAACGGGTCCGTCCGTTACTTTGATTCCAAAACGAGTCTAATTCTCCCACTTTTGCACGCCATGTCAAGCTTGTGTCAAGCTCCCAGTCGACACAATGATCAATAGCAGTTTTTTGGCAAAAAGTCAAGGAAAATGATGTGCAGTTTGCAGCCAAAATGAGGTTTCATAGTGTGACGCGCTGCGGTCAAACCAAATGGAGATCAAAACCGCGACGCGTGTGGCTGGCTACAAGCTACATTTGTGCGCTCTTTTTAAAGATTTATCAATAACTGCCAGCTGATCAAAAAGGGGGCGGTACTGGGTGCTTGAGATAGCGTGCTCTTGCACACTCTCTCGCCTGATATTCGGAATGATCTACTGCACAGCATTACGCCCGGTAAAGAATGTGTCTAATAACGAATTGACCACCATTTTTGAATTTTCTCAAGAGTGGCCAGACCGATGTACACCAAATTTTCGGAGGTGTTAGAATTCATAGAGACGAACTTAAGTTTTTAAAATCAATTTTTCTTGTCCACTGGTTCGCTTACAGGATCGGATCCTATGCGCGGAAACCGCTATTCGCTATTAGAACGCTTGGAATGCTGTGACTGACGTACCTTTTTATTCTACTATGATAATCCCCGCACAGTTGGTCCATCGTTCACCTGAAGTGGCATTCGTTTGACTACTCTAGAATTTAAAGCGCCTTTTGGAGCGACGATTTTTCCCGTCCTCCATCCGTATGCATCTTCAGTAAGCTTGGCAAACCGGATCCTTTTCCTGGTGTAGGTTTCGCCATGTATACAAGAATGAAAGGTATAGTGGAATAAAAAGATACGTCAGTAAACCATTCCGAATATCTAGCGAGAGAGTGTGCAAAAGTGAGAGAATTAGACGCATTTTGGAATGAAAGCAACTGACGGACCGGTTTATTCCATGATAGCACATGTACTCTATCGAGAACCATATATATTATATAACCCTGAAAGAGGAGCGAAAAACGAGCCGGTTTGCCAACTCCAATAATCTTCAGTCATCGGCCTGTCCCGCTTCATCGACCCGGACACGAATGCTGCGAAGGCGGAGGAGGAGACGGGCCACCGGTTCCTGTGCAACTTCCCCGACCGCCCATCGACCTCGGCCGAACCGTGAGTATTACGCTTTGAAAACCAAGTCTTTTAATTGCGTCATAAGACCGAGAGAGGGTGGAGAGGAGCACGGAAGAATGAAGAGAGTCAGGCGATAAGTACGCCTAATCGCGCTTGGTTTTCCGACCCTAGTGAGCTTAGTGGAGTAAAAAAAAAACAGAACCGTCCGTTGCTCTGATTCGTAAAAGCGTCCAATTCTCTCACTTTTGCACAATCTCTCGCTTGGCAGTCGGGATGATCTAGTGACGTAAACTTTTTATTCCACTATATCCGTGCTCTCGTACCCTTTATCCTACTGAGAATCGTGAATCAAATAACCGAGAGAAATTGCGAGAAAGAGAACGTTGTTCTACAATCGCTCCCGTCCACCTTCGCTGAACCGTGGGCCATTTTTTCATTTGATTTCTTTTATTAATTTTATTTATTTTACGCAAAAAGTTTTATCAGTTGTAGTTTTATCGGAAAACCATCTTCAAAGCGCTCCTTATATCAACACAAATTGCGTGTAGACGACAGCTGATTCCAGCGTGGTTTTATGTGCTTATCATAGCCTAGTTGTATGTTCAGCGGGAGGCTGTATAATTATTTTATCAAATATGGTAGGCCAAATCGAGTAAAATGCTCCGTTAGTGTCTCATTAATAATTTTTTGCCAATGTGAGGAGAATCCTGGCGTAAGAAGGAACGATGCCTACTGACTGACGCAACGTATGCGGCAATAATATAATATATACAATATAAAATACATTCGCTCCTTGGAGGTGTCTGTGCGGGATGATGCGACTGAGGAATGCGGTCGAATCTGTGGAGGACGCCCAGTGAGTGCCCCACTCTTTTCACGCTAAAAGAAACGGGTCCATAGGAAGTTTGGTTAATTTAGGGCTTTGAGAGTCCATTTTCTCGCCTTATATTTATCCCCCCTCCCCTTTCCAGCCTAGGCCAACTTATAATTCCGTTAGCTTCCCTAGATAGAATAAACTGGTCCGTCAGTAGTTTGGTTCCTAATACGCCTAATTTTATCAGTTTTGCACACTCGCTCGCCTCGTATTCATCTACCGACCTTTATATTGCTCCAAACTAGAATAAAAAATGCGTCGGTAGACTACGACGATTAAAGGGACCCTCTGAGCATTTTTGACCCCTGGTTTCTTCCTCTCATCTGAAAGAGCAATGTCGAAAACCTACAAACCTAGTTTTGCGTCTTTTTCCCGCCATTCCCACTGTTTAAATTAGGCGAGAAGTTGTACGCAAAGTTACGTTGCTCTTCAGGGACCGCACGAATACGAATCTCATTTCGTGAATATTGTAGCGCGCGAGCGGTCTGAATCGTAGGCATCGTTTGTTGAAGGAATGGAAACATATCGTACTGCGAGAGTATTTTGACGAAAATGTGACAAAATGTGGCTCTTCTCCTCCCAGGTCTCTCCGTCATCATACAAGCTCAAATCGCTGATTTGAGCCTTGTTTTCGATCTCTGGTAGGTAATACGGGTCGAAAAAAATTATGGAAGCATCCAGAGCTCACGAAATTGCGTGCGGCGCGCGCTAGAATTAAAATGTCGAAAAATGTGGCATTTAGCCACATTTTGTCACATTTTCGTCAAAATACTCTCTGATGTCTTCTGAAAAGGACAAAACTGAAGGAATGTTCAAGATATGCTCTTGAGGGATAGCTAGGTATGTGCTCAGAGGGGGCCCTTTAAGAGCAGAGGTATAGAGAGCACTTAGAAGTCAGAGAGAATCAGGAGTTCCAGCACAATTATTCAACCACAAAAATGAGAGAGAAATAACTAGATTACAAAAAAAACCTGGTTCAGGGAGTGGGATAATCGTCTGCGCATGCACAACTTCATGAAGAATGTCAACCTGAACCACGTGAGTTGGTTTTGATTTTTGCGGTGGAAATATTTATTTATCTTATTTTATGTCATTTACGCCGAAGCGTCCGGTCAAGCAATTATATTTTATCACAAACCACAAATTGTATCAGAAATTACGACTTTCCTTGTTTCCCGTCAAGCTCTATGAAAAAAAGTGCGCATGAAGTAGAAAAAATTCCCTACGTAGCCTCTTTCGGAATATGGCGTATGAGTAGATATTCAAAAAAAATACTCTAGAATGTTATACGGTTCAGGACGAGTACTGTCTGAACACGATGGTCAGATCCGGGAACCTGCCGGAGACGATGACCCCCGAGATCATCTACCGCATCACCCGGACGGTAAGTCCAAACTACAAACTCTACACCGTTTATATTCCGTAATGCGTCTCAGAAGTTGTGCAGAGCGAAGCTCTGTAGGCAACTCACTCTCTCTCTCTATCCTTTTTTCCCGTCCTTTTTTGCTGCAAAGTAACTAGAGCTCTTCAGTAGCCGAGTTAGCGCCCACAAATAGCCAACAATCTGTACAATCTGTGTATATAATTTTGTGAAAAAGTTTTTTTTTTTAAAAAAGAAGAAGAATAATCCGAGTAACCCCTCAGACCATCTCGCAGCTGATCAAGACGGTGGACAGAGCCTTCGACCTCCAGCTCGACCTGTTCAATCCCGGGTCCACCCTCGGGCCGGCTCTCGTGCAAATTCCGGACATGAGCACGGACTTGAGGTAGATATAGTGGAGTAAACCGGTCCGTCAGTTTTGTTTCTTTCGTTCCAAAATGAGTAATTCGCTCGCTTTTGCACACTCTCTCGCCTTATACTCGGAATGATCTTCCGACGGATCTTTTCAATCCACTACACTCAGCGAAATTTCACCATCATACCACACCTAGTGAATCATTCACCACACAAATTTCACCAGCCCGCTGGTGAATTGTGCGCCTTTCACCAGCGGGCTGGTGAAATTTGTGTGGTGAATGATTCACTAGGGGCGGTATGGTGGTGAAATTTCGCTGAGTGTATAGGTAGTAGAGATCTGCAATCGAGTCCTGTTGGTCAATACGTTCCATTCCTTTCCGTGAGGATGCGCGTCGCGGCTATGAATGATGTACGAAACATGAGCATCAAAAGGACTCGATTGCAGATCTCTAGTAAGTATGCATGACCGGTAGCTTGCTTTCTGAAGCTTTTCCCGATTTATGTTTCACACTTCTAATATAGTGGAGAAAAAAATGGAAGATATAATCGTTCCGATTCCGGTACCTTTCAAACTGATTTTATCAAAAGAAAATGTAGGCAAAGTATGCACTGACTGAGCAAAATTTCCCCACGGGAAGTAGGGGGCGCGCCATTCCCCACGGGAATATTTCCCGAAAGGCCGAAATTTCCCCAAAAACGCCGGGCCAGGGAACGAAATTTCCCGAATCGCTCAAATTTCCCCAAAAATTTTCCGCGGCACTCATTCTGCTGCGTGCCTTCATTCTTGTTTCGTTTGCATTCGTTTCCATGGTCCAACATATTTGTGCATTGACTGTTCATTACAGGGAGAAGCAATGTCCATTCGACATATCCCTTTCCCACGATCAAACAAAGAGATGATCATCTGCGTTTGGATCATCCGGAAATAATACTATAAAAGCTGTTCCGTGATTACGGGCTATTCGGACTGAACGATGATACTTTGTGTGCAATTGCAGGTCTTGTCCCTGCACGTCGTCTTCACTCGTGCACTCCACGAGGCGTGTGGCGTCTTCGCCCTGGCTGGTCTGTATGCGACTTCTCATTTGCTGGTTGGTTTGCTCTTCTGTTGTGAAATGGCTTGCAGGGTAAAAGTAAGGGGTTAGAGACCGAGTCATACTTTTCTTTCATTTATATCATCTTTCCAGATTTAATTATCAATATTTTCGCGTGACTACTGAATTGCGTCGACCTGCCGTGAGGTAAGTTTCGATTTCCTAGTTAAAACGGTTTATTTGCAGATATATATATATATATATATATATATATATATATATATATATATATATATATATATATACTATTCTTATTATTGAATAACGAAGAGAATATTCAATAGCAGGTAAGCTTTACTTTCGTATCACACCGAAGTGCATACACGGCTTAATTTCATATGTATAGAGTAGCGACACCGCGATCAGGTGTGACTGTATATAGCTACATTGAAGCTAATTTCCCGTAATTGCAGTGTCGTTGCTTGGATGGCCGACCGTGTTATGGCCTCTGTGCCCAATCTATCCCGCCTTCCAGCCTAAATACGCACCTCTAGCCTTTTCCTTTTATTGTTTAAGCCCTTTCCCATTGCTATTCTTGCTTTCGATTGTATTCATGTCTCCTCTTTGTCTCAACCTTATCGTGTCTCAACGATAAACATGCTTGCTTATTCCAAGTTACAGTACGTCTGAGTGATAGAGTGCTTTGTGTGATGATTGAACGGAATGGATGGAGAGCAAGGGGGGGAGCGGGGGCTACGATCTGAAATTTCCCCAATGTCGGCTTCGGGAAATTTCGGGGCTGCCTCCCAGCCAAATTTCCCCAAAACATCGTTCGGGAATCATTTCCCCAGCGGGTTGGGGAAATATTCCCCAGGGTCGCGCCGTGGGGAAATATCCCCAGCCGGCTGGGGAAATTTCGCTCAGTGTGTATAGAAATGAAGAGCCGCTTCATCTACGAAATATATTCCGCTCAACGTATACTTTGTAGATCGGGCAAGCCACCTACCAGAGATATGACAGCACCACCGTATGGTGAGGGCCACCTTACTACCACGGTATTCTAGGCACACTTCTCACTTTTCTCACTTCTATATTCACGCTAGAATCCTGTATGAGAGTTCGAGTTCCCTAAGCTGTTATATTTTCCGAGGTTTTCGATAATGAACAATCGTGAATCAAACGAACTCTCCTGCATAACTCTAACCTACACTCGACCAACCCATGCCAGGAATATTATGAGATATTTCCGTAATTGTATATATTATGTCTACTCTTGAAATTATGGTATCACACTAACCAAAGTTGATATAGGAGCGATATTTGTGAATCACCGAACCATGTGTATTTATCTTCGTATTGACTGGCCAGTAGCCTGTCATAGCTTGCACTAGAGCGCAACTATCGAATACATTTGCATTCTCTCCACATCTCAGTCTCTTCGCTCTTTTCCACTCTCTCGGCGTGTCTGATCGCATTATTTCGATAGTCGCACTCTAACTGGCACACTAAACCGTGCGTATCTGTTTCTGTATTGACTATGCAAATATCTGTCATACTTATGCCGTTTGCCCACAGCATTTCGCCCGGTCAAGAATGTGTCTATTACATTAGACACATTAGACAGAGAATTAGTGTTTTTGAGCGAGCGTTTAGCGGAACTCTAGTGTCTAAAAGCGAAATACCCACTATTTTCGCCTCAAGAATGGTTGAACGAATCTGCACCAAGATTTCAGAGCCCATGGTATTCATGGTAGCGAACTTAAGTTTTTAAACTCACAATTTTTGGTTTACGTATTTCCCTGTAGAATCAAATCCTATGCGTGGAAAAAGCTATTCGCTATTAGAACTCTTCGAATGATGTGTGCCATAAATTAACGCTGTATTCTATTATGTCTTTACCGAACCTTTATTGATGTGATTATGCGATAAATCTTTCACACGTTAGCCAATGGTCAGCACTATTCAGCTTTTATTATTCGAGCATATTGGGTACAACATCCAATTCATGAGAGATGCTGAACAATTACTATTAATTAATATACTCAACAATTAAAGAGCCCCTCTGAGCACATTGTTATCCCTCAAGAGCATATCTTGAACATTCCTTCTTTTTTGTCCTTATTGGAAAGCATATGTCTACATTCCTTCAATAAGCGATGCCTAGGAATCGAACCGCTCGCGCGCTACAGTATTCGCAAAATGAGATTCGTATTCGCGCGGTCCCTGAAGAGCAATGTAACTTTGCATACAACTTCTCGCCGCATTTAAACAGCGGGGAATGGCGGGAAAAAGGTGCAAATATAGGATGGTAGGTTTTCGACATTGCTCTTTCAGATGAGAGAAAAAAATCAATGGGGTAAAAAGTGCTCAGAGGGGCCCTTTAATATACTTCATCCCATTTTCTAATTTCCCTACCCTCCCCCCTTTCTCCCATCCCCCCTCATCCTCTCACCCTGCCTCCTCATTCCCGCTCCGTGCGCTGTCCCCAGGCGGCCGCGTCTTCCTTTTCCTCCTCTTTTCCCTCTTTTCTCCGGTAATATCCCTGCAATGAAGAAGAAACCGACGCTGGGGAACTTTTTCAAGAAGGCAAATATATCAAACGGGAGCAAGAAGGCGGACAAAAACACGTATGTTTACAAACTTTTTAAGAGGCATTTTATGAGAAATGGGAGAACACTCTCGGATGGGATGAAAAATCAAAAAATTAGAATTAGCTAAAACTTTACAGAGTCATAGCCCCAAGTGTTTTTGCGGACGATTGCCCAATTATTATACCATGAGAATGGTCTACCGTAATGATACCCACAGCATTCCGCCCGGTGTAGAATGTGTCTAATAGCGAATCGACCACTATTTTTGAATTTTCTCAAGAGTGTCTGAACCCACCTACATCAAACTTTCGGGGCTTATGGAACTCATGGTGACGAGCTTAAGTTTTTAAATTCATAATTTTTGGTTCACCAGTTCGCCTGTAGGATCGGATCCTATGCCCGGAAACCGGTTTTCGCTATTATGACGGTTGGAATGCTGTGTACCGTAGCCCAAATGAGACAACCATGTAAAAGTGGGCGAAAATGGACTCTCAATACCTAGCTCATTCGGATTTAATCGAGTTATCGACGAAAACCCCCTATTTTGTCATAAATTTACCTTTTTTACACCCTAGATAGACGAAACGCAAACTTTTGACAGTGTATTATGAATCCTCACTCAATTGTGCGCATAACATATATTTTTCTCAGATTTTTAAAGATGGGCATACATCGTCATTTTCAGCCCTGAATAGAGGGAACATGTGCGAATTGTGAAAATAACTGGATAATTTCATGGCGTATTGCGATTGATTATGCGCATAGGTTTGATTATGTGCGCATGTTTTGGTCAGTATATGCATGGTAAAACATTTAAGAAAGACAGAGCGCCAAGATGGACGCCCAGATGGATTCTCAGACATGGAGCCCGGATGGATGCCCAGATGGATTCTTGGTCATGGCGCACGGGAGAATACCCAGATGGATTCTTAGACGTGGCGCCCATATGGATGCTCAGATGTATTCTTGGGCATGGCGCCCAGGTAACGTTCGATGATCCTTTTGAGCGTCCATCTGAACGCAATGTTCGAGAATCCAAATGAAAATGGAGCTGGACGCCCTTCTTTCTGGATTCAACATCAAATATCCGTGTGAGGCCTGAAAATTTAATTTGAAAGACATTTAAAAATATTTTTACTAAGTTCTTATTGTCCGGATGATAATGAAACCGTAAAGTTGATGATGATGTCTGAGAATTCATCTGGGCGCTCTGTCTGGGAATCCATCTGAGCGCCATCTCTAAAAATCCAACTGAGCATATATCTCGACGCCATGTCTAAGAAACTTATCTCAAAATCCCCGTTTTAAAAGTTGATGACTGTTTTCAATTTGATTTTTCGAAGAAATTCGAGAGCATAATTTGTATTTTTTTCAGGAATCCTGGCGACCCCTTTTAGGTACCGACTTTTAATATAAAGGGTAAATAACTTTTTACCATGCATACCTATACTTACCAACACATACCGTCCATAGTCCTATGCGCATAATCAATTGCAAAACGCCATGAAATTCTATGTGCATAATCGCAATACGCCATGAAATTATCCAGTTATTCACACAATTCGCACATGCGCCCTCTATTCAGGGCTGAAAATGACGATGTATGCCCATTTTTAAAAATCTGAGAAAAATATTATGCACAATTGAGTGAGTATTCATAATCCACTGTCAAAAGTTTGCGTTTCGTCCATCTAGGGTGTGTAAAATGCTAAATTATGACAAAAATAGGGGTTTTTCATCGATAACTCGATTAAATTTTCTTTTTAATTTAATTAAGCTTTTTAAACAATTTTTGAGATTTCCGCCATCTCCACGTCAAGGCTCATCGAATGAGCTATTGAGAGTCCATTTTCGCCCACTTTTACATGGTTGTCTCATTTGGGTTACGGTATCATTACGGTAGACCATTCTCATTGTGTAATAATTGGGCAGTTGTCCGCAAACACTTATTGCTATGACCCTGTAAAGTTTTAGCTAATTCTAAATTTTTGATTTTTCATTCTATCCGAGGGGGTTCTCCCATTCCTCCCTTCTCTCATGGAATGCCG
>LS855084.1:155747-179655 GCA_900490955.1 Micoletzkya japonica | reverse complement strand
TTCTTCTATCGTCGTATTCTCTTCATCCTACTTGAGGAGTATATTCGATATTCTTCATCTTCCCATTCTTCGACTATTCTTCTATTCTACTACTATTCATCAAGGATATTCCATGAGGAGCTATTCGTAAAGAAGAAGACAATAATCAATAATCGTTCTTCATTCTTCTCCTCATCTTTATTGTAGTTCTTGTTGTGGGTGGGAGTGTCGCTCCACGCGAACATATATGTTTCTGTGTTTTATTGTGTGATGTATTTCCCCCTTGTATATTCGCAATGTTGTGCAATCCAAGAGGTTTCTCCGTATTTCCTCTCGTTGTCTGGATCCTCCATTCTGTCTCTCTCTCAGGTGCCCCTTAGGCCCGCCCCTTCTTCACTTCGCTCTAGAGAGCCTTCGGTGCTCCCCACTCTTCTCTTATCTCCTCCCCCCCTTTTCGTCCACCAGTTCTTGTAGATAAAGTATAGTCCCTCAAGACTTTACTCGTTCCCACCACATTAACCACTCCACCCCACACTGAACCATCACCACAAGCGGGTGGTTAATACAGCCTGAACTCTAGGAATGAGACGACCGACGGAACATTTTACTCAACTATTCGTTTGCAGATGCAATCTTGCGATAACGACAGCCCCCCTCAACTACTGTGCAAGACCAAATCACAGATGCCCGGTAATAGAGTCGCCCCTTCGCTACTTGCTTTCTCTGGAGCCCTTGTGCTCACCCCTCACTCTTTTTCTCCTCCCCCTTCTCACAAGTTAGTTGTTCCTCGGTATATAACAAGATATCCCTTGAGACTTTATTCCATCGCAGTCTCCATTCTCAACACATTAACCCCCACTACCCCCACTGAACCATCCCAACTAGTGGGTGGTTAACACACCCATCACCAGCATCGAAGCCTATAACACGGCGAAGTATTTCATGGCAAAGTATATGGTGCAAACTCTACGTTATGCATCGAATACAGCAAAACGAAAAAAATTTGCCCTTCATATCTTCAGTACTGACATTGTTTAGACGATAAATATTTATTACCTCGTGCACGTAGACTTATAAACGGAGAGACAACTGGAAAGCTTGTAATACACTTTTTACATGCGCCTACCTTCCTTAAACCAACGTTTTCTCCCTTGTTCCATGCAATTGCTTGGTTATCACTTTTATTCCTGTTCATATATGGGAATAGAAAGATGTGTAATGCAGAGATCGATGTGGAGACCGGGATGAATAGATAGTATTGAGGAAAAAGTTCCGTCAGTCGACATCTCATTCCTACTTTGTCTGCATACTATTCATGCTTGCTAGTAAATATTATAGATGGCAACCGACAAAACTTTCGCTCAAATACAGAATAGATTTGGGAGAGGTGGTTAGGCCGTGGTATTGAAACAAAACGGTAGAGATGTGAGCTAAGGGACCGTTCATGATCTGGAGTGAATATCACTATTTTATAGAATTATGTCATTACCTTCAGAATAGTTTTTCGTATCCAGAGCTACGAGCATAATATTTTGAGACGTGCCTGTTTGGCGAGCTATAAGTATCAGTCATTCAGCTATCAGTCATTGGTTGATATGTCGAGATAGTTAGGGATGGTTCGCGCAATGAGAGGGGAGTATCAGAAAGTGTAGTAAAAGGGCTTGAAGCGGAACTGCGCATCGGACCCCAGAGCAGACAGGTAGCGCTTCTTCTCCAGTTGCAGTTGCTCCTGCAAAGGTGTAGTAGGGAAATCAGTAGGGTTTGCAAACCAAGCACGGCTAGCGTATTTATCGTCTGAGCCTCTCTGCATTCTTTTATCCTCCTAACTTTCTCGGTCTCATAATGTGATTAAAAGACTAGGTTTTCAAACCTAACCTTTTAATGGTTGAGAAAAATCTGCCAATTTATAGCGTTCCTGTTACCGGCGAGAGAACGAAACGGTATGTTGAGACTGTAGTCAGGAATGAGTTTACCGGCAGACCATTTGATTTCATAACATTGCTCATCATCGCGCTAAAATTTCTGTTGTAGTACTTGATACGTGCGCTGTTACACTCAACGAAATTTGACTAGCCCGCTAGGGAATAATTCCCTAGCACACGCTACAAACGCGAAAATTCCCTACGAATTGTCCCTCCCCCTACGTTTTTTTAGGGAATTATTCCCTAGTCGGCTAGTGAATTTTAGCGGTGGTAGCGTGTGCTAGTGAAATTTCGCTCAGTATAAGCAAATGGTTTTAAAGCAAATGCGCACAGCCCCAGTTTCCGCTCCATATCCTGGTTTTTTTGCCACCGGGTCAGTCCTAGGATCAGTCATGGAATCGGTATATTGATCAGCCGCGCGTCCAATCTCACTCATTAACTACGAATTTATGGTGACCTCCTCGATAAACTCTCTCGTTTCCGCACACTCTCTCGTCGGAGGTCGCTATGACGTAATCTCGACAGATTAGACACGCGGCAGACATTTCTCTCTACCATTCATACCTGATCTGCACGATCAAGGATTGCGGCTATTGATGGAACAGGGATTTGGCACGGAGAAGCTATTACTGACGGAAACATTCGACCAGTAAGCGCACTCCCGCTTTATCTAAACTTTTCATACCGCTCCGCTCTCTCTCGGCGAAATAGGAATGAGGAAACTGAAGTAATATGTACTTTTCTGAACCGTACATATGCAGGTTGCTCGTAAATTGCAATGAACCGGGGGACAGGGACGTTCAGAGACGAACGAGAAGGAAAGACGCAAATCCTTGTCATAGGAAGGACGAACAAGGAAGGTGAAGATTGTGTGGGAATGGCTGGCTCACCTTTAATATCGACGAGTTTTCGAACATGCGCGCGGCCGCTTCCTGGAAAATGGTGGAGCTCTTTTCACGATTTATAAGAGATCAACTTTGATGTGTGTAATAATCGAAGGCACCAAACCCCTTGTCTATAATCATGAACAAATGTAGAAATACGAGTGCACCCCCTCTATTAGGTACTAAAGGTGGTGTCACCCTCTGCAACAACAATCAGCTCATTGTTATTCTACTGTTCATAATGACAATCAACTCGTTGTTATCGTATACCTGCAGGGATAGGTCACTGGGCGGAACGTGTTTGACTTCTTCGAGAGTGGTCGGCGGACGGGAGGAGCAGAGAACGACGAGGAGGACGAGGAGGAGGGGAAGGCGCATCTGGGGGATTTATTAGATTTACTTACGCAAATTAGAGATATGCAAATTACAGATAGGTTATTGGGAATACGCAAATTAGAGATATGGTAATTGGGAATGCGCAAATTGAGCCTTGATCAGAACTAGGAAGATGAAGCAGAGAAGATGACGAAGAAAAAATAATCTATTGCTAAATGTCCGGGAAGTAATTTTATAGGAGAAACTGCAAAAGATTTTTCAGTGGCTGAGAAATCTGAAAAAAAGCAAAAAAATAAACTACGAAAAAGATTAAAAACAGCTATGCAAATTTTCATTTTATATCTGGAAGGCCGCGCGCAAAATTTAAATAGTGCTTTGCTACCAAATAAATACTTAATAAAAAATCAGTAAATAAAGATACGCTGCTTTTTCGATAAATATTCCTTATGTGATGATTGAGCAAACGCATTATGTGCAGTTGAAATTTCTATAGTGGTTTAAAAAGATCCGTCGTAAAATTATTCCGAATATAAGACGAGAGAGTGTGCGAAAGTGAGAGAATTAGACTCATTTTGGAACGGAAGAAGCGGACGGATCGGTTTATTCCACTATACTTGTCTAATCGAGATTTTGATCAAATCAACTCAAACGATTCTCACGTAGAGTTAGTTGCGACTTCATTCAAAGATCTCCATAATTTACTCAAATGTTATTAGATGATCGCTGAAAGATTGTCTCATTCGATCGTAACCGATTCGCCTGTCTTCATACCAAACTGATTGTTGGCAAATAAGATAAAGTATCATCGAAAGGAACACTTAACGTGCAAGTTTCCCACGTACCTAGAGTTAGAGCTGCGTTAGAATTTTCATGAATTACCATAAAACAGTTTGTAGGTAGACATTTTGGTCCAAGCGATGCGGGAAGTTTTCGAGAAAATGACCGGCAAGTACGCGGGTTTAGTGCGTAATGAGAAATGAGATGGGAAGAGGAAAGAAGAGAGAGATAAGTGAAGAGAATTGGAAAGGAAAGAGAATGAATGAAATGGGATGGGAAAGGGTTCATTCAGCTGACGAAGGGAAGTAAGAGGAGAGTGAGAGATATACCGAGAAGATCGATGCATATCATAGACCGTTAAGTGTCGGGACGGGGAGGGGGGGGAAGAAAGGAGGGAGAGGGAGAGGTAAGAGGGAGAGGGAATACAGAGGGGAACCTGTTTGAGACTATGGCCGTTGTGCACGATAGAACCGCCTTTTTTCAGTGACCAACGGCACTTTGTAAGGGGGGGAGGGTTGAGAGGGAAGGGGGATATGAGAGGTGTTGATTAGAGTTGGATAGGTGAGGTGTTACCATTACACTGATAACGATATTTAGCCGAGTGAACTATTGAAGAAAACATTCCATCCATAATTGCATTCCTACTTTATCTGCACACTCTGTACAGCGCTTCGCAATATAGATATTTCTGTCACAACTGACGGAACCTTTTGCCCAACCACATTATGCCTTTACGCATTTCGTACCTGTGGCTAATACTGTAGCTACGTATCTATCTATCTCTAGAGAGCAACGTCTTGCTGTCTCCCAAAACCAAGGATCACCACAGGCAGAATGCAGCGTTGCCATGCAAATTTCGGGGGAAACCATAAAATTCAAAAATTCAATAATATGCTAGATTTATTTTTTACGCCTTTTCGTGGGCGATAACAAGAGCAGAAGTAGATTAAATTGTGCTAATGTGCATTACGGCTTTACGGTAATATCAGATTTTTTACATTCACGCAAGTGTGCACATCACTTGTCTATTGGACCAGCATTTTGAGAAGACCGTTTATTCGGAGATTAGTCAGAGTAGGTACACTACGCAGGGAGCAACATAGAACGTGCTTAGCATTAACGAAAATGTTCCATCAGTAAGCTCATTCCTACTTTTTGCGGACTCTCTTCATACCGATTCGCTGTTTTGCGGGAAATGGGAATGATGGAAATTGATGGAACATTTTTCTCGGCCATATTTTTACACAATTGAGTGGGAGTCGACCCGAACCCTATGCAAACTGATGATATGTCGTACTAGTGAAAGTGTTCTACAAATGAGGGGAAGATCTTTTGAGCCAAAATATTGCTTGCGAAAATCTACAAAGTCTTAGAGGCTTTTCAGTAAAGATGGCTAGATGATATATGAGAGACGTCATACTGTTCAGAACGTTGTCTTCAACGCTGACATCATGGCCAATCAATGACGCCACGATGACGTCATCTTCACAGATTGATATTGTCGACGATAATGACGTGGTAGTCCAGCAGGTCGCGCATCTTCTCCATGAACTTGTCCACGTTCATGACGGTAAAGCCGATGCGAAGCTCACCTTCAATGGCACATTTTCATCATCACTATTACAAATTAACTAATGCACAAGTATATTTTCCTACATTTTTGTATTTTCTATGCATTTTTCTACATTATGGTACTTCCTATCAACAAGTGTATCTTTCTATTATTTTATATTTTTTATAGCATGACCAATTACGATCAATCAGCGAAGTAGCCTATGCGGAACTTTCCAACCATCTTCAATTTCGTCAAACTTCCCTCCTCCCATAAATAGTACGCGTTTCACGGGATTCGCCGTAGGCTTTGCTCTATATTCGTAGCAGAAACGGAAGAGGGATCCGGAAGGATTTGATAATATTTTCGTGCGCATGACTTGAGAGGATCGAACCCGATTCTCTGAGAGGCATAGAGATAGATGGAGTGGTGAGATGAATCGAACTAAGTGTCTAATGCGCCCATTTCCGCTCCAATTTGGGCAAGAGCGCATGCAGCAGCGATAAGCAGAATGCCCTAAGCTTTGAGTGGCGTAGCGGCATCGATAAGGTTAGAGATCTCTGGCAAAAGGCTGTTACTAAGATCATTTCGCTGTAATTTCATCAGATTATTACTTCCTACTAGACGAGGCACAGATCAACAGGAGAATTTCGAGGAAAGTGTCCTAACCATATTTGGTTTGATCACTGTCATTTGTAAAAGTTCTAAATTTTGTACGCTTGAAGAAAATAATTGGTTAGTTGTTCTTATTCCTAATTACGAGGAAAGTTATGTGAAGGGCATAAAAATAGGAATGAAGTTTAGCGACGGAACTTTTTCGTCAATAATTCCTATGCGCCCCTTCCAGCCTCTTGATTCTCTTCCATATTCCAGTCAAGCTCACCTCCTAGGTCCAATACGATGTTGGCACGCCCTTTGACGGGGTTCACTTTGCCGAAGGCTCTGAAAAGCTTGAATTATAGATATTCAAATAGATTCACGATCTTTTAATTTTGAAGTATATCTACGCCAAACTTTTCCCGGTACTAAGCTCGATTCACCATGCCGATCTCTTACTTTTTTACGTTCATAGGGAAACAACACTGTTGAGACGGTTTATCTCTATCTTGTCTCTGTCTGTTATGTGATTGGTCTTTTTCCTGTTTGACAGTTCTCGTCGATGAAACTCTCCCATGAGCTGACTCATTCGTTCATTTATGCATAATGACGAAGCGAACGTTATCGCGATTATGAGGGGATAACTATCGGGAATGTCATCGATTTCTCTTCATACTTCTTGCTAAACTTTTTTGTCGGCTTACGCTAACTTATTTCTAATTTAGTTATAGGCTGACTTTCTAACAAATTTTATTGTTAGCTTTATTGTTAGACCAACTCCATTCCGCTAGTTTAGATACAGGCTAACTTTCAGGCTAGAATCCTATATATTATTGACGTAAAAGTTGCGTCAATCAACTCGTTCCTGCGTTGTCTGCACTCTCTTCATACCGCTTTGCGCTCTCGATGGAATTAGGAATGAGACAACGGGCGGAACATTTTTCTCAACAATGCCCCTCTGTACCTCTTGATATCCAGAGCCCACGAGATCTTCCCTAGTCCTTTTCCCCACACACGCGTATACGACATCTTCGACTGGCTCTGATCTTCGAAGTACAAGACTGTCACAGAATCGAGCAAGACCCGGCGACTCTGAAATATTGATTTTTTTAAATTTCTTTCTTTGAACTGACAATTTCGTCATTTCACTGAAGAGCAATAGCTTCGCAAAAGGTTGACCATGTTTTTAAAATACGATTTTCATCACCAACCTTCCTGCTCGGTATGTAGTAGTTGTTGATCTCAATGGCCAGTTCTGTGAGTGTTACGAAGTGGTCCTGATAGACGAAGGTCATCTGGAATAGGCACACTTATTTATCACATAAGAGGCGATCCGCCCTATATCTAGGCAAAACAAGGGCAAGGGCCACCGCATTCCCATTTTGCATCGCAAACGAAGGAAGACGGAAAAAAGATGTTGCGGACCGCAAAGGTGAGAGAAGAGCAATAAAAGGAGGCCCTGTTCAGTGACACAGAAGATGCTGTAATACACGCAAAAACGTGATCAGAAAAAGGCTTTCATTCGTGAGGATTGATCCAATTCGAGAACAAGGTGTCTAGATCAGATAAGTACACGGGGTAAGGCGGTAGAAAGGTGCAAAATATTGAGAGGAAAGGCTCGCATCACTTCATTTCCGTTTTGCGAAGAGGAGGTGAAGTGAAGAGGAAATGATGGGCGAGCCTTCGCTTCCCCTCACACGCACAAAACTCCCTCATCTTCCCATCTGGCTTCAACCACGACTCACGGTCTATATACGAAAGCCCCGAATCTCCGCCCTTCAACACCTCGATTTAGTGAGGGGAGGGCGTCAGACCAAAGCACGCACCCCCTAGGCCAGCGTCCCTAGAACTCCCCCGCTGAAGCGAATTAGCGGAAAGGAAGGGAGAGAGATGAGGGATTGGATGATTCCAGCAGGTTCAGACGCCTTCCAGTAGGCTGCATGAATATTGGGCTTGGAGACTTGCGGATTGCGAAATTTGTATTAGGCAGTATTAGCATTTGAGTGCGTGTGAGCAAAATCGTGACCGCGAAAGTACTACCGTTTATCCGGGAAATTCATCGATTGGTTTGCGTTCTTGTTGCTTCTTTGAAAATCTCTACAATATACTGACGCACAGCATTCCTAGCGTTCGATTAGCGAATGGCGGTTTCCATTGCGGTCACTGCGGGCATAAGAATGAGCGAAAATTTGTCAGTTTAAAAACTTACGCTCCTTCCGATCAGTCAAAAGAGCTGCCAAAAGATGATGAAGATTCATTCAGCCGTAGTGAATTCAAGATTAGTTGCCAATTCTCTATTAGGTTCGCTATTAGGCACTTTCGTAGTCTGTGGGAATGCTGTGGAGGGTGATAAATAACAAGCCAAAGGCCCACTATGAATTCGTGAAATGAAACCATCGAAAGGGCCGGAGGGGAATGTTCTATATTGGTTCACATCCACACAAAATCGCCCCAGGACACAAATGAGCACAGCTTCAATGGAAACGTTACTCATCACAACATATACACAACATCGAATCGCGACGAATCCAAACTCATGTATACAGCCTTCTTCGATAGGACTTCCTAGTCGCCCCACTTCGCCTAAACCGAGCAATAACGCTAAAGGGCTTCGAGATGATTTCTTCACCTCCGCCTTCTTCCAAGAAGGAAGTCGAATTTCCGAGAAGATTCTGAGTCAACAGACGTGTATACCGTCTCTTAAGTGCGCAGGTCACACTTCGTCCGTCGCGAAAATATTTAACCAAATCTGCTTTGCTTCAAAACATAAATATTAGTAACAGAGCCAACCGCGCTAAAGCTCAGTCTAGGTAAACATCGTCTATGCATATTTCAAGCCGTTTACGCAGTTTTACAATTATTTATTTAATTAAAAACTGAATTCATGGAGCAGTCAGGCTTAGCCTTTCCGTACGCCACTGGCCGAGATGACCTCACTGTAAACCTGATTGTACGGATTCTTCGGGTCCTGGATGCAGATCTGCAAAGAAACATGAATATTAATAACATTACTAGAGCTTTGCGATTTTCAAACAATCATACATTCGTTTATTATCTATGTATCTCGTCTATGTCCTTCAATGTCTCGCTATTGAAGTTGGTCTGAATTAGCCCGACCGCGGTACCGAAAAAATTCTTCTTTCGTATTATAGACGAAAAAATTCGATCAGTAAACGGATTTGAACTTTGACTGCGTTCACTTCAAGCCGCATTGCTCTCTCGTACAAAGAAGGAATGAGGCGACTCCCGGAACTTTTCCACAACCATATCTATCAATTCTATGTTCTTCAATTCCTCGGAAGGCAAACTAACCTCAATTGACACTAGTATTGGCAAAATCGTGAGGTGACCGCCATTGGTCCCGTTTAGAAAACACGTCGATAGCGCCTGCAATAAATTTAGTTTTTTTAGTCTTTTGTGGTGGAAAATCGCTTGTTTGTGCGATTGTCAGCGTTATGGAACACAGTGTTCTGCCGCAATGCAAAACCTTTGGAAAGCGAAAAATCATTCCGACATTTACTAATACGGTAGATCGGTGTGCCGCACACCAGTTAAAAATATGGTGTCTTTGTTATTTTCGCTTTCCAAAAGGTCTAGAATACTGTGGGAAGGAGATAAATTATATAAATATGTAAAACACATATTAGCTTACCGTGGGAGCAAGAATGAGCAGCCGCACGTTTAATCTGGGGAAAATCTGAGCTCAGATAATGTCGAGATAATCTCGAGATTATTTTTAATTTCGAGTTCGTTTTCTCAGTTTCGGGTACATATTCATGCAATTTTGCCGTCGGAATCGGATTCCCCGGCTCTGATTACCATATAGAGGCAGAAAGAAGCATGAAATTTCATAAAGATTGACAAGAAAACGGAAGCTCACCATTATCTCGACGAGATAATGAACAGCTACCTCACCTCCGAAAATCTCGCCATTAATTCGGAGCTCGCCATTTTAGGCGAGAGAGCACGCGTTTTTGAGAGAGCAAAACTGAGCAGTAGATCTGTGCTCTCTTTTGCTCTCTTCATTTTGCATGCTCTCTCGTCGCTCTCTAGCTCCCAATTAATCTCGAGATAATTGCGAGACTCACTCTCCACTGATCTACCGGTCGACCGCAAAAGGGAGGACGGGGTAAATTAAAATAAGTTTCGCGGGCCCCGCTCATTGGAGCAGATGGGGTGGTGGGTAAGGAAGGCGCAGGGTGTGCAGTTGTCTCGATAGTATAGAGGTAAAGGAGATGACTGGTGTTCGGCAGCCGCGGGTTCTAATCCCCATGGCTGCTAAGGTTTGCTGGTGGCGACACCCAAAACAGGTCTAGATTATTTGCAGCTTATCTCATCACATAATGGCGAGCTCCATTTCAAAATGAGCAGATAATCTCGAGATAATTTCCCACATTAAACGTGCGGCAGGAGGCAGATGCCTGTGCAGTGTGAGGAGACTAAAGCCATAACGAGAGAAGGCTAACACAACTGCGAAATTACATTTATTATTTATACTTTTAAATGCATACATAATGAATGCAAAATTCATACGAAAATTACAGATAGGCCAATTTTCAGTGACTAACAACCAAGAGCTTTTAACGAGAGCAGACGAGGACATTTAAAAGTTCATAGAGCTTTATAGAGATTCCTTATAGCGCCTTCATATTATAGGTGGTCGTGGGGATTGATCGCAAGAACAGTCACAAGTCTAGAGATCTAGAGATGCTAGAGATAAAAACCAAAAACTTTTGTCACATTTGGATTTACATTATACCCGAGTGCTGCGTAAAGACAAAAAAGAGAATATAGGACACGAAATTTGAATATAAATCAAAATTTAAAAATATATAAAATAAAAAATTAAGAAATTTGAATATGAAAAATTAAAAAGGGGGGGGGGTTGACGGATACACAACAAATGTCAGAACATGAACATTCGGTAATTTAAAAAGTAAAATTATGCAGGAAATCAATTGCCCTTTTTCAGATTTAGCCTTAGGTATACTGGAGAAAATGCCCTAGCGGGCCTCGGTATTTTCGCTCAGTATTGGGTTGGCAAAGAAAAAAACTTTTTGGATGTTTTCAGCGCTATTTCTCATGATCGAATACACTGAGCGAAAATTCACCACAAATATCACCACGAAATGCACTTTGGGAATAAATTTCCCAGCCCGCTAGGGAATAATTCCCCAAAAAGCCGAAATTTCCCCCAGCCGGCTGGTGAATTATTCCCGAAGTGCGAATCGTGGGGAAATATTCCCCACAAATTTCTCTGAGTGTACTATTTATAAATCGCATTCTTGTGTATATGGTGAAATCTAACCCAGGAAATTGATCCGGTTTGCCAACCCTAAATTCTAGATTGAAACCATCACAGTAAAGGGAATCGTGGTCCGTCGAAACAAGGGGGGGGGTACTTTTTATAGCAAAATAAAGGCACTCCAAAATGTCGATGTGTCCTGACTCTGTTCCTAACGTCTTCTCCTTTTTGTTCCGGATTCATGACCTGAGATGACTGCCTCAGTCATTCGATTCGAACTATCTTCATTCATTCAAAAATTATCGCAAAAAGGTAGGAAAGGTAATGACGATAGCAAAAATTCATGCAAGTTATAAGAAATAGTAATATTCAGGAGGCCACAGTGTTCTGACTACAGTGAAAATGTTAAGCGAACGAGATGCCTAAAATAACCTTGATTTCGGTAGGAACTCTCGCACGGAAAACAGTACGCTAAGCATTTCTGCTCGTTCGCTTAACATTCAGAACATTGTGAGGCGGGAACACAGGTTGATGATAGAACGTTACTGTAGACTTGCGTGTAGGGATTGAGCGGATCTTGTATGCAGATCTGGAAATGCAAACAACGTTGACTTGATGAAACCACGACGAGTGTGCGCATGCCTATGTATATAAAACTACATGAAATATAGTTTCACAGACTATCCCCCAAGTTCCTCGGGAGTTGTCCAGTACTGCGCAAACGATTGCGAGTAGACCACCTGAATCGAGTCCGACCACCGACTTTCTGGATGTTTCATGAAATAAATGAAGAAAGTCTCTTTTGCTATGACTCATGCATGAAGCCTAACCATGGAAAAATGGTGTAATTCGATTAAATGGACGCGATTCGGTCTCGTCACCAAAAGAAATGAAGCATATGGCCTGGAGAACTCGCATGCACATCTCTGATGAACAGCGTAGATACTGTCGTACAACTACGGTCTAAATCTTATAATTAACGCGTATGGTCATATTAGCGAAAGCGGTTTTCGCGCGTAGGATCCGATCCTGTAGGCGTACCAGTGAACGAAAAAATATGAATTAAAGAACTTCAGCACGCCACCATGAATTCAACAAGTTCTGAAAATTTGGTGTTGATTGGTATGCCTACTCTTGAGAAAATTCAAGAATAGTGGTCATTTCGCTATTAGACACATTCTTCACCGGGCGGAATTCTGTGGCTGGCTATTTAGAGCACTCCGTTCGCGTCTTTTTGATGGTTATGTTTCATGATCAATTGATTATGAGCGAATAGTTGGTTGAGGCGGGTAAAGCAAACTCGTCAAAAATGAAATGCACTTCTTCGATTTGCGAAATGTTGCGAATTTACCGAATTTGTCTTCATTCTTTCGTGCTTGTCCTCTCGGTTTCATAAAAAGTTTTGGTTTTCAATCCCTACTAGTCTTCGGCAAAAGAACCACAATTGGGTCACTATTGGGTCGTGAGAGTGCAAGATTGGACCGAGATAGGAGAGAAGAATGAGCAGACGTAGGAGTAAAATGATTGTGGGCATTGGGTCATCAGCCGAACTCTAATCCCCACCGCTCACCATCCACACTCCGTACAAGCACGCGATCATCCGCTCCTGGTCCCTCTTAGTGATTGAGGTAACTGTCCCGCTAAGTCCCGGGTCCATCAGATAGCTGAAAATACGAGAATATAAGTATGTTTGGGCTGTAATTATCTTGACAACTACTAGTAGGTATTTATGTATGCCTTAGATTATGGGATAAGGGTTAAGCTTGAGGAATATGTGTTTCTTTATTGTCATCACCCACTTTCGATGAAAGCGCGAAGCGGTACGCACGGATTGCGGGTAAAGCAGGAATGCATTTACTGACGGACCATTGCGTCGATAGAAAATTATTTCTGCTCGAATATAGGAATGAAGCAACGTGCTGAACGCATCATCCAGCTCCCCTTTTTCGGGAAAGATACTCAGGGAAAGCGT
Organism: Micoletzkya japonica; assembly: GCA_900490955.1. NCBI lineage: Eukaryota > Metazoa > Nematoda > Chromadorea > Rhabditida > Diplogasteridae > Micoletzkya > Micoletzkya japonica. The sequence goes on along the minus strand of LS855084.1, from coordinate 166,391 downwards.
TTTCTTTGTGATTCATGAAGGAATGAAACAGCGGGAGGAAAGAAATTCGACATTGCTCTTTTTCTCGAAGCACATTTTTCCTGCTATACGCAAATATATTCTTATCATTCAATTTCCTTCTCTGCCTGGTATCTCAATTTAGCAATGTTTTTACCTTGTTTTAGCTGAAACGAGGAAACACGTCGACTTTATTTGCGTATGTTTGTTTGATTGCTGCCTTCTCAGGGACTTACATTCCCTCATACCGCAAGCCAGGAACGGAATATGCCCGAAACAGGAAATTATTGCACAATGTGGTAATTTTCTTAGGGGGGGCAGAGCGCACAAAAATGCATACTTTGGAGATATGCAGTTTTTAAAGGAACTGTCCCACGAAAAAATCGTTATTGAGTTAGTCGTTGGAAACATAGCAGTATGGTCTAGACAACAAGATGTGTAAAAATCCGGATTCGAAACGACTCTCTAGGCCTCAGTACGGCCATCTGAATGTGTGGGATACGGTAAATCTTGTGGGGTAGTTTGTAGTTTAGCCAAGCACTCCTCTCCCACAAATATACCCAGTGGCATCGCCTGATCTCCACCGCTCTCTCATCTACACTCCTTCACCCCTTCCCTAGCTCTTCCCTTCCTGTTCCATGGAGAGGGAGACTGAACAGGCATTGCCAGGGGTTATTTAGCTGGCCGGTCTAGACTACAAACTACCCCACAAGTTTTACCGTATCCCGCACATTCAGATAGCCGTACTGAGGGCTAGAGAGCAGTTTCGAATCAGAATTTTTGCTCATCTCGTTGTCTAGCCCATTTTCCAATGTTACCAGTGAATAACTCAACAACGATTTTTTCGTGGGACATTTCCTTTAATTTCGTAGCCAATGCGCATTTGCCTTGTTCCTGTGCGCTTAGCGTACAGGAACATGGCAAATGGCAGAACAGTTTTTTGCAGGCAGTATCTACAGTGGTATAACAATACAATGGAAGGAGAGTGAGGCTCATCATGAAGCTCCCGGGGATCGACAGGAACTACTCCATAGCAATACAGATACTCGATCAGAAATATTACAAACCTCATCTCATCGAACAAGCTCTGCTGGCGAGACTGAACAGTTTGCAACCGTGTAGCAAGGATCTAAGGTCCTTCGAGGATGCCTTCCTAGAAGTAAGCGCAATTGTTCGTCAACTGACCCCCGGATGGAGAGAACGAACAACGATCATCCTCATCAATCAAGTCCTTCGCAAGCGCGTCCCTATCAGATCTCAAGCCTTTATGAGGGATGAAACGAAGAAGACTCTGAGTGTACGACGTATTGCAACTGGCGGCAGACTACATAGAAGATGTAATGGCAGACGATCTAATGGACCAAGGAGAAGGATCCCCGAAGAACAACCCCGTCATCAACCACCCCGACAGCAATACAACGGATCCGAATGCCGACTTTGTGGAGGACATCACGGCGAAGAATTCTGCACCTCCTTCACCACTCCCTAAGATCGCCATTCGCCAGAGGAATCTCTGCAGGAATTGCCTCAGACCTGGGCACATAGCATTTAAATGTCGCAGCCATCGTTCCTGTAGGAAGTGCAGAAGACGACATCACGCGTGCCAGCCAGAATATTTATTTACCCAACGTGTCCTTCTCCTAGCCACTCAAGAGTCTGACCTCGTAGCGGTTGTTACTGCCCCATTCTGGTGAAATTTAGCAAAAATCTGTTTCCCGAACTATAATAGAGATAACTATTGACCCTAATAGAGATAACTATAGACCCTATCCTCAATATTTGATACTGTAGCTGGATTTTTGGCCTTCCATTAAAAAATCGTAATCACCTTATATTGGAGAAATAGTTATGATCGTTATCACTAAGATATTTATTGTTCGTTCCGGAATGTGTTGGAAAGGAAAAAAAATACACGTTAATCATTTCTATATCACATCGTTTTCCTTCCCGACACAAAGATTTTCCTATAGGAATCAACTAGGGAGCGGGAAACGGACCAAGTTTTCGGTTGCGTTTCAGGTCCCTTTATAAACGGCAATGGCCTATACAGTCAGGTTTATGAAACATAACCATGAAAATTTTCCGTCTTTCGCTTCCTAGAATCAACCCCTTTATGCTGTCCACAAAATTCTATGCATTTGGAAAGCGAATGTCACAACTCTTATTGCATTCAAACTGGAAAAGTTATTTAAAGGAGCCGTACCACGAGTTTCTGGCCATATTCGCTCTTTACGTCATTCAATAGATCTAATCATACTGATCGGGTATTCCGAGTTTTATGCGATTTCATTCACGCTCCGCTGAGTAGTGAGGGTGCAAAGAACAACGGGCTTTTCACAAAATCGGATATATTAGCTGACTAAGATGAGATACAGCTCCGATTTATTGACAAAACAGTTTTTCGCATTGTTCCGATCATTTTAGCAAAAGAACTACCTGAAAAGATGAGCGGAAATGCCTAAATTGCATATCAGGGTAGCCCGAGAATTCAATAAAGCTACCGTACTCGTGGGCCGGCTCCTTTAACGTAAAGAGATCCATACGGCCTAACTGACAATTATGATAATACATATGTTCCTTGCAGCTGCTGGATTTCTCTCGGATCTTGGGATCTTCCAAGTAATATACTTTTCTTTCCCTCTTCTTTTTCCTTCAATCATTTCTTTATCCTGCCCGTTCCATCCCAACACATCTACGTCGTTTAATTATGGTTGAAAAAATGTTCCGGCAGTACCCTCATTCCTACTTCATACGAGAGAGCAAAGCAGTGTGAAGAGAGTTCAGACAAAATAGGAATAAGTTTACTGACGGAACGTTTTCGTCAATAATACCCAGGTTTGAGGGTCCCCTAACCGTCCCCTCCGTTCAGGATTTGACAGTGGATTTGGGGTAGAAAAAAAGAAAAACTAACAATAAAAAGACGGTAATTATGAGGATGGAATTCCCGCATCGGAAATTAATTTTGACCGCTCAATACTTGTCATGTCTGCTGTGTTGGAGTTGCTATATTATTGATCTAAGACGTGCATTATATATTTTGCCTAAAAGCTGAAAGTCAACGGCACCTCGTAATTTCGCGCATGTCAAAAAGTCAAAGTCAGGTCAACTGAACTCGCTTCAAGACCCACTCTATTTAAATATCTGGTCATATATTTTTCCCAAAATCACAGACTCACAGCAGGGCATAGGCTGCGGCATTGGCGCAGCACGGTCTCTGGTCCATGAGGGGTTCTTCCGTTCCTGAAGCGTTTAAAAATTCGAGCTTCTTAAGCTAAGTTAGAGATCGTGAGTTGCAGAATGAAGTGACGCAGATTAAAAATCGAATCTTCCAAAATCTGAACCTGAAGCACTTGAAGCCGCTGGAAGTGCAGTACACGGGCAGACTTGATCTGTCAGAGAGGAGATTTGGTAAATCATTGAGTGATTGTATTCGTAAGTTCAATATATGGTTATGGTTATGTTTCGTCCGTCAGTTCCGATTTGTGATGAGAGTGAAAGAGTATGAAGAAAGTAGGCATAGATAGAGCATTTACTGACGGAAATTGTTCGGCAATAATACGCTAAAACTCCCGGTCCCTAGTGTAACTCACTCGTAACCGGCGGTTTCATGCATCGTGCTGAGTTGATGTAGACGGCAGATGTGTAGGGGTACATGTTGTTGATTACCTTTAATTTTAATTTTATTTTTTGTTTTTAAATTTTTATATTTATATATATTTAAAGGCCCCAACGACCACTTTTTTACCCCATGCATTTTTGACTTCATTGAATAGCTCTCAGTGTCCTGAGCTTTGACTCAAAAGTTGAAAGTATGCAGCCTTGGCTTAGAAAAAGCTGTGCAAACATTTCTCTCGTTTCTTGCGTCTCTTCATTCCTCTCTTGTCTCTCGCAATCAATCAACCGCACGTTAATTGGTTGTACCTAGAAATGAATGAGATGGTCGGAGGGGGCCTTTAATTTTAGATGGCAAATATTACATAATTTTTAAACGTCCGAATTTTTGACTTTTATTTTGAGTTTACTTGATTCTTCCTTTCTGTTTTGATCTTCGTTAGAGCAAGTGCCATATTTAACTAGATTGCGTTCCGCAAAAGACGGTGAAGAAGAAAGAGAGAAAGAGAGAAGAACACTGGGGTTTAAAAACCAAGCGCGATTTGTGTATTTATCGTCTGACTCTCTTCATTCTTCCGTGCTCCGGATCACTCTCTCGGCCTCATAGTGCGGTTAAAAGGCTTGGTTTTCAAACCCTAAATAACAGTATGTAATAGTTACCTAATAGCCTTCTAATATTCATTCTGAATCTCTGCTCGTATCGCCTGTGGTCGGCTCTCGCATTCTCAACCAAGATCCTTTCGGTGCCTTTTCAACTAATTGTAAGGAGTAAGTCTGCTATAGATTAAGGATGCCTCGGGAGTGAGTTTTTGACGAATATTAAAAGTCTCTGACCCCTCTCACCTCCAAATAAATTTATAAAGGCCACTTCGCTGCACTCCCTTTTAATTTTAGCTACTGTTACAAAGAGCTAAATATCCCCACGACGTGACCTTTGGGGAATACTTCCCCACATAATTAAGCAGTTTTTTTTTCGTCGCACCCCTCACAATTGTGAGGGGACGGACATCACTGGGGACCGCGTGAGTGTAGTAGTATCTGGCAGAATGGGTGTGAAAGTAGAAATATGCACGCTCCCACAACCTGACTCTTCACTACATATTTCGCCCGAGCGGTGCACTGTTTGTGCACTTTCACACCCATTCGGCCAGCCCTAGGGTGTAGTGTTCGGATAAGCGGTGTAGAAGCTGTAGAGCTCAACAGGGTGAGCTAACCTCCCATACGCCCAGATCATCGTGCCAGCTCAGTTCCAACTCGTTCTGATTGCCCAGTGCGAGGTACGACCCGTTGACGAGCCGTACACTAAATACGGACCCTGAGACGTGCCTTCTTTTCCTATGACTATTTTTGAAATGCAACATGTAGTAGATTAAGCAGATCCGTCGGAAAGTCGTTCCGAACAAAAGGCGAGAGAGCGCGCGAAAATGAGAGAACTAGAAACATTTTGGAACGGAAGAATCTGACGGACCGGTTTATTCCACTATATCTACAAGTCTTAAACTCGTGCCCTCGCTCACTCGAGTACCGCATATCGCTCGTTCGTGTCATTGGACCAGTCGGTCGAGCACACGGGGCTGGAGGAGGTGTTCATGGCGACGGCGGGGTCCGAGGACAGCACGCACGGACCGGCCACGTGGCCGGCTTGCGGATCCGTCGGCGAGAGGACTGCGGGATTGCTAATTTAAACGGCCCCTCCGACCATCTCATTCAGTTCTAGGCACATCCCGTTAACGTGCGTTTAATTGATTGTGAGAGACAAGAGCGGAATGAAGAGACGCAGAAAGCGAGAGGAATCTTTGCACAGCTTTTTCTAAGCAACGGCGAAGTTTCATAGTTTCAACATTTTACTGGGAACTCAGGACACTCAGAGCTATCCAATTATGTCAAAAACATGGGGTAAAAAAGTGGTTGTTGGGGGCCTTTAATAGCGGGGAAACGGTCATTTCATGAAATTGGCTATTTCACCGAACAACCCAATACCGTTTCTGCTTAGTAAAAAACTCTGCTTTAAAAAAACGAAAAAAAAAACAAACTAAAAAGCAATGTTTTTTTTGGCTTTTTTCCTTTTCCTAGGGCCTATGATATTGACGGTACGTTGTCAGTTCCCTATTTTGGGCGCTAGCTTTGTCATTCACGAGAAGTCTTATTTTGTGGTGACTGTCTTGTTCCTTAACTTTTGTTGTCTTGGTGACTCTTTGTTTGTAGGACGATGTTTCGAAAAAAAACGATGGTAGATCGTGAGTTTTCCCGAAAACTTACTGCATGTTTATATGCAAACTTTTACCTGGACATGAATCCTCAGTTCGATAGTTGTAGGCGTAGGGTTCCATACAACCGGTGCGCGAATTGTTCACTGCCTCTCCCAACATGGCACACTTCTCAGTGGTATTGTTGTAGATGTAGCCGGAGCACTACAACAGATCGCAATTGAGGGCAATAAGATAAAACGAGAATAAATAAAGAATGCGAATTTGGTTGTGGAAAACGTCAATTTTTTCCTATCTGTTTTTTAGACGAAAGCGTGAAGAGATATGAGGAGAATCAAGGTGAAGATAGATAGATATAAGAAATTTTTAGTACGTCGGAGTTGAGATAGCACAAGATGCGGCACGCGGCCTCGGAGATTGTCGTATTGAACGCGAGAGCCACCCGGGGAATCGTCGTGGTTGTGGGAAGGAAGCAGGTAGACAGGGTCTGAAAGACAAAAATAAATATATAGATAAATATTTATTATTAAAGGAAATGTCCCACGAAAAAAATCGTCATTGAGTTAGTCGTTGGAAACATAGAAGCGTCGTCTAGAAAACAAGATGTGCAAAAATCCCGATTCGAAACGGCTCTCTAGGCCTCAGTACGGCCATCTGAAAGTGTGGGATACGGTAAATCTTGTGGGGTAGTTTGTAGTTTAGCCAATCACTCCTCTCCCACAAATATACCCAGTGGCATCGCCTGACCTCCGCCGCTCCTACATCTACAAACCTTCGCCCCTTCCCTAGCTCTTCCCTTCCTACTCCACGGAGAGTGAGAGCGAGCAGGCAATGCCAGGGTTTACTTAGCTAGTCGGTCTAGACTACAAACTACCCCACAAGATTTACCGTATCCCACACATTCAGATGGCCATACTGTGGTCTAGAGAGCCGTTTCGAATCGGGATTTTTTCACATCTTGTTGTCTAGACCATACTGATATGTTTCCAATAACTAACTCAATAACGATTTTTTTCGTGGGACAGTTCCTATAAAAGAAATATTTATAGAAAGAAACATTTAAAGAAATATTTATTAAATTTCAAAGAAATACGTGTACTGAAACAAAGGGAAAGAGCATAAAATGGCACAGGAATTCGCAACGGTTACACGATCCTCGCACAGCATTCAAAGCGCTCTAATAGTGAACAGCCGTTTCCGCGCACAGGATCCGATCCTGTAGACGAGGCGATGAACGAATATTCATGAATTTAGAAACGTAAGCTCACCACAGTGAATTCAAGAAGTTCTGATAGTTTGGGACAGACTGGTTTACTCACTCACGAGGAAATAAAAAAAAACAGTGATCAATTCGCTATTGGACACATTCTTCACCGCGCGGAATGCTGCGCTCGTTTCCGGTGAAAAATGGTGAGAAACGCTTACCGATGAAATTAGAAGTTGAAGCAGGCAGACACTATAAGGTATGTAGAGCGTTGTTGAGGGGCCCGCCATAACAATGAGAAAATCAACGGTTCTGAAGATGTCTAGTTTCCCTGGAGACGGGATTAGGCAACTTTAAGAGACCACGCGGAACAATGGAGTGGAGCGATGCCCGCCAGGGCTTGAAGTCGCGTGGAATTCACTTCAAGCGGTCCAAACGTTTTCCATATGCGCAGCACGTTTTTAGTAATTCGATAAAAATTTGTATAAACATGCTGAACCTGATTCGTTCTAAATCAAACGTTCTACCCTTGAACCGTTGTTTTCTTGCTCAAGAAGTAGAAGAAGTTATGAATCAAAAATTTTTCAATTATTTCTAGGTGAAAACGACGACCAAACGTGGTCGGGCAAATTATTCCTCCTTAATCGAAAGTCATTTATCAATCTCAAGTCGTCTCCTCCTCTTCCTCGAGGTGTCTTCAGAAGGGGAAGGGAGGGACGATCCCCAACTCGTGGTCAATCGTCGCTGTGAACAGCCGGATGTCCGTGAAGGCCTGCAAATACCATTTTTATAAATGTTTTTAAAATCAAAATTTTGAAAATCAAAATTTTCAAAATATTAAACACCGTAGCGGCGGAATCGCGAATTACACGTTCCCATTTTCTAGACTATATAGTGGATTAAAAAGATCCGTCGGAAAATCATTCCGAATATAAGGCGGGATAGTGTGCAAAAGTGAGAGAATTAGACCCATTTTGGAACGGAAGAAACTGACGGATCGGTTTATTCCACTATATCTACGTAAGTGGTTGAGGAAAATGTTTTATCAGTCGTCTTATTCCTACTTTCGACGGGAGAGCGAAGCGGCATGAAGAGTGCGGACAAAGTTGTAATGACTGACGGCTTTGTTTTTTTGCTACGGGGGCACAGTGTTCTGACAACAGTGAAGATGTTAAGCGAACGAGTGCTAAGCGAAAAAATAACCCTGATCTCGATAGTAACTCTCGCACGGAAAACACCGTATCCTAAGCATTTTGGCTCGTTCGTTTAGCATTTAGAACACTGTGGGGGGGTTGACTCTCGTCAGGAAAACGCTAATGATGCCCGGGGGAGTGTAGAGAATTCAATCCCAACTTTCCCATGCACGGAATGATGAATGATCGGGAGGGGAGACTCGACAGTCGGGAGAAAGTCCGGAGACCGGTATGCCTCGAGTCGGTCAGAATGAACGGCTCTCCACAATATGTTCTGACAACAGTGAAAATGTCAAGTGAACGAGATGCCGAAAAATAACCCCGATTTCGGTAGGAACTCTCGCACGGGAAACACCGTATCCTAAGCATTTTGGCTCGTTCGCTTAGCATTTAGAACACTGTGTTTCGCGCCAAGCAATATGTACGCAGACCGCAAGTAACTTGATCACTAATAATTTTTGAAAAAAGCGCCCAAAATAATTTATGGTCCGCTTATTCCCCCCCTCACCGCCTCGGTGGCCCTACGCTCCCTGCACATCGTTGCGCGCGTGTGCACCCCCAGCAGGAAGGTCCGGTGGCGGAGTTGCGTCAGCAGGCCCGACCCACTGTCGCCCTGAATTATATATTCTATATTTTTCTATTTTTTCCATATTTCTGTCTATACCCTTTTCTCTGAAGGGGAACTTTCAGTAGTAAACTTTCACTGTTTGTTTGGAAAAAGATTTACTGCTGATTTTGACGTTAAACATTAAAATTACAACAAAAAAGAAACATTAGACAAACAATAATTCACAAATGTCTATGCTTGTCTACTAGATAGTTTGCCTTCATGCCACACAAAGCACCAACCGAACAGTGCTGGATATCCGGTCGCTCAGGCAGGCAGATCACGTCAGGGCTCAGGACGCTCCTGATAATAATAATAATGATAATAATAATAATAATAATAATAATAATAATAATAATAATAATAATAATAATAATAACAATAATAACAATAATAATAATAATAATAATAATAATAATAATAATAATAATAATAACAATAATAATAGTAATGATAATAATAATAATAATAATAATAATAATAATAATAATTTATGACCACAAAGTGTGTATCAGCAAGTGAAGAATGGCGCATACGAAAAGTCTTTTCGGAAAAGATATGAAGAATAGCTTGACAAATAGAATTGATGTGCATGTTTCATTCCCGTTTGCTCAAGGTTGTCTCTCGCTCTCTATGCCGCTCCGCTCTCTTAAATAGCAATGCGTTCGCTACGGAACTTTCTTCTCAACCATAGCCGCCTACTTGTTAGCCGACAATGTCCCGTCCACAAAGAAACAAATATGTATAAAGGATTGAATGTACTGGGAGTAATGCATAGCTCGGAATACACAAATGCATACGCGCGTATACATAGGACCCATCCCCAATACATTCATTGCATTCTGTGGTATACGTCAATGTTGTAAGGGGTCTCGTTTAACGCTTTCAATGTACAGTGGAATACTCCGATCCGTCAGCTTCCGTTCCCGTTCCAAAATGAGTCTAATTCTCTCACTTTTGCGCACTCTCTTCGGAATGATCTTCCGACGCATATTTTTAATCCACTATATACCATATTATGCATTTTTTTTGTGTGCGGTGGTCCCTCACCATATCTCCTCGCAGATGTCCCTCTGCAGACCTAGGCGGTAGAGGCGCAAGCGGTTGTGCAGCGGCCCTGCGTCGCTTCCTATGAGGGTTTACTTTGCTATCGAAAAAAGCGTGTACTCCTACATTTTCGATAAAAATATATGTGATGACCGTTTTGAATACGGTTGACGAAAATCCACCAGTTACCGCCACTTCTATGCATGAGTCCAGACCAAGTATAGGAATAACGTTTACTGGCGGAACTTTTTCGTCAATAATAATGCATTTAGATGAAATACAGCCGAACCCCTAGCGCTCCATCCAAACGAGCTAAACTGCGAGAAGACGCTCAGGTCGCTGGGGTCGTGGAGGTGGGGCAGGCACGCATGGGGAACGTCAGTCTGACAAGTCGAATCGGCCATTTTTAAATGCTATCTTATGTGCTGCATTTATCCTTGACAGTATATCTACATGTAAGGATTAGAGATGGGAGGCGCGGGCAGAATATGAAGAGGTCATATTAGTGCGAGCTATTATTAAAGGAAAATGAAAATTGAGAGAGCTGCACTGTTCTTTCCGCTAACGACCGTAAAACTTCAGCCCCCGTATTAATTGCCCATGTAGCTGCAGCTACAGCTCGAGCTACAAGAATTAAAAATTTAGTTATCCGCAAATGATCCGAAAGAGAATGCAGCTATCATTCTTTCTACGTTGTATCTCTCTAGCGGTGGAAATCTTCACCTATTGATCACAACACTTTTCGCAGATGCGAACATGTATTAAAAACAAGAAAAC
>LS855084.1:90245-104637 GCA_900490955.1 Micoletzkya japonica | reverse complement strand
CAAAGGAGGCACTGCCAGGGGGAAGGAACCCCTTCCTCTCGCCCTCAGGAGGGAGGCTCAACTCGAGCTTGTTTACCTCATTTCGCCCTGTTCTTTTTAGCCTTCGTCGCTTACTTGTCATCGTTTCTTTCACTTTTCGTATGTTTTATCATTTGTTCGCATCTCAGGTTCGATGGACAACAACGCGATACAGTTCGCATGAACGTCACGACAAAGGGTAACAATTTCAATCTTCCGTTTACGTTCTGTGTTGATAACGGCTACGTTCAGCTTCATCTTCATCTTCTTCTCCTCGCTTCGAGATGATCGCACGCGTTCCCCTTTCGTTCGTGTCCCGAGATCTCTCCGTCCACACTTGTCATTTGCGGAGTTCTCCTTCCCTTTCCTTCAGTCTCCAGGTCTCCACTTATTCCTTCTTTAGTGTATTTGATTAATTTTCAATAATATTTCTCTCTTTTATCGTGTTCTAGAGTGAGCAGATACATTTTGACATAGCGATCTTTTTATTTACCTGATGCAGATGTTTCACATTTTTACTTGAAACATATCTCCACCAGGTTAGGAATAATTTCTGCTCATTCCGTATTCAATCCTATACGAATAGATTCTATGTAGAGCTCGAAGCGTTCGATGTTACACCACTCTATTGTATAATTTGAAGTGATAAAATTATTGCATGTGCAATCGTTGCATGGCATGTCGCAGCAGTGATGAAAATCTGAATTATTGGTTTCTTCTGTGGGAACGAAAATGGCGTCAGGGAGGCTGATATTTTCCTCTGGATTTCATCTGAATCTCTTACATCTCCTTTTCATTTTTACCTGTCCCGTTCTAACCGGTTGTGGTCCTCCGTGAGTGAGTGAAGATGCGGGTGAAAACATAGCAGAACAAGGGTAAGTTTATGTTCTGACGAGCCATACTTGACATAATGGAAGAGATGCCGAAGATTTGAAGTTTATCTAAAATCGTGCAAATGTGTTTTCATGTTTTACCTATCCATTCGTTGTCGCGTTGCAGTGGAGCAATTTCATTCGTTTGCGAGAATCAGGACTCTGAAATGTAGATTGGTATAAGAAAACAAGAAACAACATGATTAAGTGAAGAATAGCGAAAAAGTAAGCGAAAAACATAAACTACACGTGAGACAAGGCAGAAATGACTGGGGAGAAGGGAAGGAGCAGTGATCTCCCTCTCCTTTCCTCTCCCCGGAATCAATAGCAACCCGATTCCCATCTACCGTGCGCATGAAAGGGTCAAATACATAATCTCAAACCCCTCTTTCCGGGATTCCGAGAAAAGCAAGTAAAATTAAAGGGTCATAATTGTTTTATGGCAGTTTCTCATCCAGACCAACAGGTCAGGATGATAATCTGTGACACTTTATGTTACCTTTAAAGGGTCCCAAAACCCACTTCTCAAAAATAGTCACTCTTAGCGTCATGATATGGATCAGAGTACTTTTACCCCCCGCTAGTTTGAAAAGCGAGAGAGCGGACGAAATAGAAGAGAAACTAGTCAAATTTATTTATTTATTTTATTTCGTTTACGCCGGAGCGTGCGGTCAAGCAATTACATGAAATTAAATCAATTAAAATATGCTTTAATATGATTTAAGAGCCTTAATATGAAATTAAAGCAATTAAATCCGTCAGGATACCGTCAGGAATTTTAATAGATTACGTTTCCGAATGGAGCTCTTTTAACTAATAACTATAATAATAAACTCAGTGCTATGCATGCCTTTTGTGAAAGAAATTACCGTCTTCCTTTCTCCTTGGCAAGTTCTATCATATTCGATCTTCTGTGCCGGTTGAAGTGAGAAAGTTTTCTTTTGTCCACTCGCTTTCACCGTTACCTCCGTCGACGAAATGTTTTGAACCTGCAACGAGTGGGTGAATGAATGAAATGAATGAGATGTCCCCTAGAAATGAATGATATGGTCCCTTCGACCATATAATTCATTTCTAGGCACACCAATTGGTTAGCGGTTAATTGATTGTCAAAGACAGAGAAATAAAATGTAGACAACGACTAAAATGTGAGAAACAGCTTTTTCTGAGCAAGTGTGAAGTTTCATATTAAAGTGCCATATAATAAATTTCCTTGAAGTAGCATAACACTTGGTCGCCATTGATGGCCAATTGAGCTCGAGTTTTCTCGCCTTATTAGCAAAGTTGTTTTTGCAAATGTAGGCACATTTAGTCACCTGATAGGTGTATGCGCAGGCGGCACGTCTTACTCGTACTTCAATCAGATTGTTTCCTCCTGCAAATATTGGTATTAGTTTTATTGTTACCAAAATATTATAGTAATAGTTTACATTAGATTTGTCCGGCATCCCACCATTAATCAGATATTTTTGCTATCTCTTCTATTTCTTGGTTTTCCTCAAACTTGCCGTAATTGCAAAGAAAATATAGATATTTGAAATCTGACAAAAAAGTAAGTTGGCTATGAACGGAAGTAAGGTACTAATTGTAAGTAACACCACTGTGGTGCAACTTAATACCTCTGTTGAATTTTAAATGATGAACGAAATGAACAAAACACCTTGTTACAGCATTTGGTCCACCCTGTATTTAAAAGCAGATAAGTATACGATTCAGATTTACTCACCTTGAAAGTGTATAACGTTCTCGGGTGAGCCGACTGTATTATTGAATAAAACTCTACGTCCGTGCACGTTTCGACGACTATGCACTAAGCACCGTAAGTCGGCATTGTAATTACGATCGGAACGGAATATTCTAGGCCTCGTTTTTGCCCGTTTTCTCTTCTTTTTCTTGTTTTTCCGACTATTCCTTGCTTGCGTTGAGTAGTTCTATATTGCAACAATTTTCCTAATGTACATTCAATCTCAGACATCTTCGAATTGAACGGTAAACGCAGTTTAGAATATTCCGTTCCGGTCGTAACCTGCGGTGCCGAAGTGTGCACGGTTAGCGCGTAGTCGTCAAAACGTACTGACGTAGAGTTTTATTCAATAATAGGAACTTTTGCGTCCTGCAATAAATTCATTCTGTTATGAATACTATTGTATAATTCGCTAAACGTCCATCTCTCCGTTATCATGACCAAAGAACACTTAAATAGGCGTTTTCAAATTTGCAAAACCTCTTCTACAAAGCGGGGTTCGAACCCGCAGCCTCCTCGCTTGCGGTCAGCCAGCTTACCAACAGAGCCAAACTGACACACATCGCAGGCGTGCGGGGTTGGTACATGAAGGGAGCTGATGCTGCGCGGGTTACTTGCGCCCACTTTTTTGCGTACTTCAAGCGTTATTTGAGCAGCGGATTTTTCTTGCAATTAGGAAATTTTTGATTAATAGATGTCGCCAGTACTAAAGAGGAGTAACTCTTCCTCTAGGCCAAAATCCACCTTATGAACTAAAACCTGCACTGACTGGGTGGGGTGAACTTTAAACTACAGCTTTTCTTAGCAAAATAGTGTTAGAATTAATCACAAGAGGAATAAGCTGAAGCACATGGGGTAATTTCTTAGTGTAGATGGTTTCAAGATGTGCTGAAGTTGTTCAACTTTTGGCTGTAAACTAAAAGAGGGGAACGGAAACTAAATGCTACCCATAGGAAAGTCATAGTTATCGAGACTGTGGTGAATGTGGCCATAAAGTAAAAGAGGGGAACGGAAAGTAAATTTTACTCATAGGAATGTTATGGTTTTCGAGAATGTGGTGAAAAGAAACTCCCAATTCTAAAGGAATGGGTTTTAAAACATTGTAAATTGTATTTTCGATGTATTGCTAGGCAACGGTTATGAGTAAGGAAGAGACGCCTCTATTATAGAAAGTTGCATGGTAATTCCAGCGAAAACTCCAGCGCAGGAAAGTACATCGAGAACCTACATGAGAAGCTTAGAAAGGATGTCAATCTACACGTTAATACTGGGCTAAAAATATGGACATTCATTAAAGGACCTCCGTTCGGAACCGTGATCTATTCAAATTCCCGACGGCACCCTGACGGATTCGATTTGTTTCTCTTCTACGCCCTTCGCTCTCTCGCTATGCAAATTAGTCTAAATTAGCCTGGCTACGGTACTGAATGGTCTTCCTTTAAAAACTGTATTACTTTAGAACACTGAGATAACTGATGCATTGAGGATACGCCAGTCGGGCGAAGCACCGCGAAGCGGGGCGTAGCCCGGCTGGTGGTAATTATAAGCTTACTCAACTTTAAATGATCACTCCCATGAGTGAGGTATCATTTGAGTTAGCGGGCTACTCTGATGTGCAATGAAATAACTTCCTCTCATTTTTTCCGGTCGTTCTTTTTTTAAAGGTGTATACACAGAATTTTTGTCGCATTGATCAGGACAGCTTTTGTGATTTTGGAGCATTGATTCTGCACAAAAGCAGAGTAAAAATAAAAAAAGACATACGCAAATAACTGTGAAGACGTGATGGAGAAGTTGCTTGATGAACACGGAATTCAAAAATAGAGTCGCGAACAATTGTTATTTATATTCAGTACAGTATGCTAGAATAGTTTGCGGAAAATTATGTTTGATATGATTTTTTTGGCTTAGCTTTCATTACCGTAAACTATTGAGTATAGTCCCTCGTGTCCACGTTGTCAAATACATATTTAAATACATCTTCAAGGTATGTCTAAGGATGTAGGATTTTACTCACATCTAAGCACCTTTAGGGCTTCGATAAGGCTCTCGTACAGTTCATGGAACGCATGAAATCCAATGCCGATCAAGGTTTGTCCAGTACCTCCTTTCGTTTATCTTCTCATTTACAGAAAATCAAGAGGACGCTGACGTGGTAAACGGTGCAATAGTGCCGGTCGCTCTCCGGAACAAGCGAGACAAGACGGCTGAAATTGGGAAAAGGACGAAATACCAATTGAAGAAGGTTTGTCTTTCATATAGCTCATACTTCAACCATATCATTTAGCAAGGAGTCGATGTTGATAATGAGCCGAACGTAGTCGCCTACGACGAGACTATCATGACCGAGACCTTCCGACAGATGACCGCGTGCGAGGCTGCCTACCTTCTTCTCGGCTATTCCCTTGCCGGCAGTTCCCATGTGGTATTAGCCTTTACCGTATCTTTACCCTCCAACCTATCAGGTCAAAGCCTTCTCCGTACACGAGCCCGGACAACAGACGATCATCTACAGAAAAGGGCAAGAAGAAGATGCTGAGAGGCGAGCGAAGGAAGGGACCGTGAAGTCGAAGTTGATGGCCTTCATGGACTTGAATTTGCGAAGTGTCCCGGCACGACAATACACATTCGCGGAGGTATTATTATGCACATTAGCATCAGGATTCACATACCTATTTTACTCAGATCGCACACTACTTCCGCTACGACACGAAGGCGAAGAAGTTCGTGCCCTACAAGCGTCCCCTCTCCCGCATGGTCTCCGTCATTCGACACGTCAGCCCTCGTCGACCCGAAGCCTTCGCCATCCGAGTCCTCGTCATGGCGTGCAAGGGCTTCTGCAACTTCAATCAACTGCGAACTGTCGGGAACACGACGTATCCCACCCTCCAAGAGACAGCGAAGGCACTCGTACTCATGAACTCGCAGGAGGAGTTCGTGAAGGCTCTTCAAGAAGCGAGGAGAGTCTGCATGCCCCCCTCAACTACGTCGACTTCTCGTGAACTGTATGGTGTTCGGAAGGGCCACCAACCCTAAGGAGCTCTGGATGAAGTTCCGAGAGGACCTCGTTGACCGGCACTACTATGCACTCGGAACATCTACTGCAGGTTCCCCCGCAGTCGCGCAAAATCAACAAAAAAACTTGTCCAACAAGATCCGAACCTACGAGCATCCGCTTAATAGACAAGACCACAAACCACTATACTAATCCCGACACTTTTCACGATATCTCAAACGGGAAATGAGTTATGCTTGGAACAAAAAACGCGGAAAGACAAAAAGACAGACAGTAAGTAGTAAATTCTAACTGTATTTGGCTATAGTGAATCGACTTATACATAAAATACTGCCTGTCGCAATACTTTGGTCCATATTACATAACTGACAAGAGATGCAGCTTTATGTCATTAACATAACGACTTTCACAGCTTTTGAAATCATTTAATTTATAGCACCTTCCAGAAGCTCGAAATATATGCAACATACCTGGAGACCCCGCCCTCCCCCGGAAGAGCGTCGGCCGACCACCCGCGGTATCCGTAAGGAGACTGAATGGACGGCAGGCCTCAGGGAGGATGACAATGGATGTCAGGGAGGAATGAACCTTCATTAGCATTCCCTGCGGGAGGGGAGAGAGGAGACGAATGAATGGAAAATGAAGCAATTTTTTCTTCGACTAAAAGAATGATAATCTCATCCCTATCTTGTTCATAAATTCATCCTCTGTCAATTGCATATTCTCACTTGACTCTACGGTATGCCCCAGCTGATCCTTTAAGCTTTCAATTTTGAGATGTAGAGCAGTTTCAAGCAAAATATTTCTTCTTTGTATATTTATATTTTCTTTGTTTTCATTCTCGTTGTTTTCCTCATCTTTTCTACAGTGACTTAAAGGAGCCATCCCACGAGTTTGAAATCCCGCGCTACCCTGATATTGCAATTTAGGTCTTTCCGCTCATTTTTTTCCTATCGTTCGTTTTCTAAAAAAATGATCGGGATAATGAGAAAAGTTGTTTTGACAATGAACTGGAGCTCTATCTCATCTTAGTCCGAAATATATCACATTTTGTGAAAAGCGTGTTTCCCTTTGCACCTTCAGTACTCTGCGGAGAGTGAATCAAATCGCGTAAGATTCGGAATACCCGATCAGGATGAATAGTTCTACTGAGAGCGAATATGATCAGAAGCTCGTGGTACGGTTCCTTTAATGATCGGAAACTAAAGTTCAAATTGTTTCCTGATAAATAAGATAGATAGATTTATTGTTGTTTCATAGAAACGCGGATAATAGAGAACAAAGAAAGAGAAATGAAAAGAAATTGATCAAAGTATGGCACAAAAATGTAAACAATAAGAGATGTAGATATTAAGTAACATGATGAGATGAAGATAGTCGGCTGTAGTTAAAAGCTCTCGCACTTCGCACAAAGAAGCTATTTGCCCTATAATTTTGACTGCTGGAAGTATAAGCCAGCATGAAACCTGGCCTTCGGCATTTAGATGTTTAATATTGTAATGATGGGCTAATCTATTTGAGAGTCTAATGTTTCCATATATGGGGCTAACAAGCATTTTGGAATCTATGCTTTGTCTTCGTTTTTGATGGCTCTCGAAGTTTAATTCCGAGTTTCTGACCTCATGAGAAGGTATATCATTCAAGAATTTACCGAAAAACCGTTGATATAACCTTCTAATAAAATAATTTTGAACCTTCTCAAGAGCAAGAATATCCTTCTTCTGGTAAGGGCTGTAAACAGTTGTTCCACTCTCTAGGATCGGTCGA
This sequence comes from Micoletzkya japonica, assembly GCA_900490955.1. NCBI lineage: Eukaryota > Metazoa > Nematoda > Chromadorea > Rhabditida > Diplogasteridae > Micoletzkya > Micoletzkya japonica. The sequence continues at coordinate 97,220 of LS855084.1, read as the reverse complement.
ATGTAGATAGTATAGGCTTTTTGTAGCACTTCGGGATTCTTAGTTCTCAGAGCACGAAGTAAAAGATTAAGAGCTCTCTTCGCCTTGACAGTTATTTGTCGTACGTGAGAGGAAAACTTGAGATCGTGATCTATTTGAAAACCAAGGTCACGCGCTTCATTCTTTGACTCGATTGCACTGCCATTAATAGTGTATATACGCTTAGGATTTGCGTTTCCTAGATGCAAGACAAAACATTTCTTATCAGCCAAAGGCAATTCCCATTCCGTCGACCAGCTAGAGACAGCGTCTATTGCTCTTTGTATATTGTCACCTGTTGCTTTCTTCTCTAATCCAGTGTATATCTTACATATATCATCAGCCACAGTGTTCTACATGTTAAGCGAACAAGCCAAAATGTTTAGGATACGGCGTTTTCCGTGCGAGAATTCCGACCGAAACCAGGGTTATTTTTCGGCATCTCGTTCGCTTAACATTTTCACTGTTGTCAGAACACTGTGCAGCATAGACCCGCGCCAATAGGTACACCATTAGATTGGACAAGTGATGGAAGAAAATAATTACTAACATTTGATTTTATTCTGATAACTCAATTCCCATTCGTCGATAAATTATTATTATTATTATTATTATTATTATTATTATTCCTGTACCTAGGGAAGACGTGGGGTTGAGAGGCTGAGAAGCGAGTCGATGAAGCGCTGGCTACCGTACTACTCAACACGCGCATGAAACTCGAGGTACGGCTTCTGTAATCTATCAAGTTCGAATGTTTTATTAGAACAGCTTTTTAGCGATATTTGGAGAGCCCCCGTTAATTTAAAGTGTTAAACTGTCCGAAATGCCAATAATCTCTTGTAAGCTGTCTCATAAACGCATTGTAAAAATTTCAGGCCTCTAAGACAATTGGGGAATTAGCCGTACAAAAAGTAAACAAGTCGATGAAACATTAATGAAAAAACTTTTTAATTCGTGACAATGCAAACCTCGCGATAAATGATTGGCGCTCATTGTCAGAGGCGCAATTTACTAATGTCAGTCAATAAACCATAGAAAACGTATACGCGAGTTATGCTTTAGAGAAACATTTGTTAGCCCGGGATACTGTAGCCGGGCCGGCATCTAGCTTGGTGTGCATACTGTAGCCGGGTTCGTAGTTTAGCTATATTTCGTTCTGTTATTTACTAAAGTAGGACGAACCATTTTATTCTGTCCAAATTGTTCGAATTTGAATTCTTCTCGTTTTCGATTGTTCGTGGCTTCGTTTTCGATCTTTGCCTGTTAGTTTCTTTATTGGTATATAATCACTCAGTAAACACTTATTTTGGTCAAATCGCTTAGCATTGCACGGAAGATTCGGGTGAACGGGAACATCTAGAAAGGAAAGAACTCTAGACTTGACCACATGGGGACCGAACTCGGTCGTTGCTAAGTAATCCTTGTCTAGCCATGTAGTTTGCGAGTAGCGTGTGTACCAAATTTTGCTCGCGTGAATTACGTGGTGCAGCAAGTGTAGCTGAACCCAACAACTCCCGAAGAATTTATTGGTGGATTACCGGATAAAGGAGCACTGACCTGCAAGGATCTTTAACCGCAATTGGTTATTAGATCTTCAGTAACAGTGAGACGATTCCCTGGAGCGGGCAGGGGATCGTCTCACTCTTATTTTAACCCATGTGGTTATTAATAACGAGCTTCGGATAGGATGTCGAGGACCAACGATGAATGGAATGAAGCTAATGCAATGAACGATTACTTGTATGGAGGAGGAGGTTACGGTATGCGGAATGGATACGGTGACAAGTACCGACTGAAAACTCTCAGATTGCCGGAACTCGAGAAATTCGACGGAGATCGAATGGAGCTGGACGACTTCATGGAAAGCTTCAATCTTCGCTACGATGAAGCGCCGAAGGAGCTACTGCAATGAAAAGTAATGGAAACGTGGGAAAGCTTAACGGAGGGGATGAGGAGTACGAAGGCGCTGGAGAGATGCGTGGAGGAGTTGAAGAAGACGATGAATGGTACTTCACGTTATGCGAAGTACGATGAATGGAAGGAGCTGATCAATCTGGAATTTTAAGGAAAAGCAGCTGCGTATTTTTTGAGAAGTTGGAAAGGCTGAGCATGAGTTGCTATGAGCGCGGATTGGAGGAGAACCAGAAGTTCATGCTGATGATGTCTTGTGAAAAGAAGCCGGAACTCATGGAGAGATACCGTCGTCTGCTTGCCATGTATCAACGAGGAGAGTCGTTCTAGGATATGCAGATGTACATGTTGAGGGAGGAACCGGTACCAAAGTTGGTAGTGATAAACGAAGGATGGTCACCCGCAAGGACAAGTTGAAGAATAAGTGGGGTAGTGATCGGCAAGGAACGGTCACCCACAAGACGGAGAGGAATGGGAGAAGGCCCAAGGAGAAGTGGGTAGTGGACTAGAAATATCGGCCACCCACAGGGAGCGGTGTAATTGGAATACGGTCATCGAGGAACCGAGTATGATCACGGAGCGGGGTTGTGGACAAGACGAATCCACCCGCGAGGAATCTGTGGAGCTGCCCAGATTGAGGACAGGACTTCCTAATGGGGACGATACAGTACAGTTGATTGGAAAGAAGTTGGAAGTGGAAGCGAATATTGGAGGAGCGGAGACAGTCGTTATGTTGGATACAGGAGCGGATGCGAGTCTTGTATCAGAGTCTTTTCTGTGGAATACGGGATTGAGTGAAGAGGAATTGGACTATGAGCCATTCGATAATGGAATTCGACTGTGGAATGCGTCGGACGAGAAGATTAAGAGAGGTTCTCCGTAGCACGTTATCATAGGCGGACACGGATGCAAAAGTTGTTTTGATTTCCATGAAAAAATTAGTCGTAGATAAGTTTTCCGCGTAGAATCTGAATATCCATACGGCGAGTTCCGGAAAAATTTGCATGATGAGTTATGATTTAATTCAGTTTGAAATTTGAGCGCTCATAACTTTCTTCAATTTCAAGAAAAATTCATGATCAAACCATGATTTTGAAGATAATTGCAAGCTGAATAACATATGTCGAAATTAGAAAATTCCGAAAAAAATTCAGCTGCTTTTGCGGTTTGACATAATTCAAACGCTTATTTTGCATATTAGCAATCGAGAGTATAAACTTTTCCCAACGGAATATGAAAGAGCACCAAAAACTACTGTAAAAGGAAAATATAACGACTTGAAATTTCACGTCAATTTTGAGATATATGGTTCAAAGCAAGTGAAACGGTGTCTCTGCGTCTTCAAAAGTGTAGTAGAAGTGAACAAAGTGGCCCATGTTATGTATTTCATCGTCATAGCTTATCCCCAACATTTCTGTTACCTCTTTCTTAGTTAATCAGCATGAACAACCGGTATTTACCTTGCCAATTTGCTTATTAGAGCTGCTTTATATAAGAGTCAAAATTAATTAAAAACAGCTAGTTCAAAGGTGCCAATTACAACAATTTTATGGTTACAAGAAATTAAGATATGCTTAACAAAACCACGTTTTCAGAATTTCGATATTAGAATCCTTCATTGATGTACGGGCCGTTAAAGGGACATGGAAGTGATTTTCAAGTGAAGCTTATATGAAAGATCTTGTTGTAATTAGTATAAAAACAAAAGGAAAAATAATAAAAATTAATAGTATTCGAGAAATGATTTTTTGAAATTTCGCCCAACGACGACGCTACTGTGTTTAGCGAAAGGAATTAAGCCAAAAGCGACATTCTTCTCAACGACGGAAGCCCGGAACGAAAAAATAAAACATGCAATTTCCGAGTTTTTTCTTCGATATTTTTATTGTGACTATGTTTTTCCTCACACTTTGAAACCTTAGAAGAATTTTCATCGAATTTTAAAGCTTTTGGTTAGAGGCTGCTTTCTCCCTTTAAAGGGCCCCTCCAGGCAATATCTACCATATGCATTTTTTGACATCATTGGATAGCTCTGAATGTCCTGAATAAAATCTTCTCTCCTTTTTAGTTGAAACTTCACCGTTGCTGAGAAAAAGCTGTGCAAAGATTTCTCTCGCTGTCTGCGTCTCTTCATTCTTCTCTTGTTTCTCACAATCAATCAACCGCTCTTAATTGGTTATCTCTTGAAATGAATGAGATGGTTGGAGGGACCCTTTAAACTCGAGTGTTTCTACGCGCTCGTACCGTGGATCGCGTAATCTCATGGTATGCAACGGCGTGTACTAACTATGATGGCGACAATGTAGCTTTCCTGAGATCACTAAGCTAAGCTAGGATTGTCGCAAAATCTGGCAGAATATGAATGAACTCGCAAAATGTCAGCAAGGCGATTATTCGTAATGTTTTCCACACGTTCACAGGTTCTAGAACATAGAGCATTCGCTCAGCATCTTCATATTCTATTCAAACACTTTTTCATTTGTTTTTTCGTAAATGCAAGGATTCAAAAAATTCACAAACGCAAAGCACAAAAGGAAAATGTTTTACCAGTGAAGTGAGGGAAGGTCTTTTTATCTATTTCGCTTATATACATCGTATTTTTCTAATCATGTACATTGAGTCAAAATTTCTTAATCCAAGAGCGAAGGTTATAAATAATTATAAAATATTCCATTAAAAAGTGGGGAGAAGCGAAAATTCTGGGGAACACTAAAATTCTTTAAAGAATTTTCATGGCGGTGGCATTTAGTGAATTATAATATAGCAAGCTCAGTACTTTTCAGTTTTTGATCCCTCGCATATACGAATTAGACAAAAAAACGGTGTTTGAACAGAACATGGAGATGCTGAAGAGCTATACATTACTATTGGATCGCTATAGTCATTCACACTTTGGCGTCGATCACGGAAAGACCTGTTATGATAATGTATTTAAATTTTTCCATATTTTTATCAATAGTAGCCTAAAATGATGGAAAAGCTACGCTCGCATGCTAAAATAATAAAAATTCTGACGTAATGTCTCGGCATGTCGTTATATTTTCCTCTTACAGTAGTTTTTGATGCTCTTTCATATTACGTTAAGTTTATACTCTCGATTGCTAATATGCAAAATAAGCGTTTGAAATTTGTCAAACCGCAAAAACAGCTGAATTTTTTTTCGGAATATTCTAATTTCGACATATGTTATTCAGCTTGCAATTATCTTCAAAATCATGGTTTGATCATGAATTTTTCTTGAAATTGAAGAAAGCTATGAGCGCTCAAATTTCAAACTGAATTAAATCATAACTCATTATGCAAATTTTTCCGGAACTCGCTGTACGGATATCCGGATTATACGCGAAAAACTGGTCTAGTGCTAATTTTATCATGGAAATCAAAACAACTTTTGCATCCGTGTCCGCCCCCTATTCACACAGACTCATTCCTTACAGAGAGTCTCTCTTAAAGTAATTGGAAGGTTTCGAATGGAGGTGAAGTTGAGAGGAGGATCATCTACTCTCGTGGACTTCTGCATATCGAATGGAGGATCGGACATTAGGGTTCGACGGACCGAGGGTTGGCCCTCGGTGCATGAGTGCCAACGAGGGCTGAGCCGCTGACAGATTCGCGGTCTGCCCCTATATGGTACAGGAGCTTCGCTCCTGGACCATATAAGCAGGGCGACCGCGGCACGCTTCGTGGATCGCCGGGCACAGAGTAGTTTTGCTAGTTTATCTAATTCAAAGGACAGTTATTTTTCTTTGCACAAAGTATTTTAAAAAGTCAAGATAATTCCATTAAAAAAGGCAAAATGATTGAAACTCACGGGGAACAGATAGCTCGCTGCCATGCTTACCACTACACCACATTGCTATGCTCTCGGCCAGCAAGCGTAACACCCTTTCCCTCTGATCACCACTGATTCCCTCGCTCTTCTCATCTCCATTCTCCTCTAGCCCTCGTACGAGGGCGGACCGAGGGCGTGGGAAAGATCCGAGAGGAGATACGAGGGCAGTAAAGGGAAGGGGAAGGCACCGAACTCTCGTTCCTCGCCCTCGGTCCGTCGAACACTATCGGTCATCATTCTAGGAATGAATGCTCTACCCAGGATGAATCTCTGAATCGATTTGGCAGAGGGAGAAGTCTGTGTGATGGAGGGTGTCGAGTATGGGAAAGTAAGAGGATGTAAGATGAAGAAGAACGGATTGACGTCGAACTAGAGGAGTGCTACGGGTCAAAGGACAACTTCTGGGTGAGAGGCTACAGCCGGCACGTGCCAGAAGACGAGCCGAGCACTCGAGTGGAGGACCACTCAAGGCGGAGGAGGGAAGTGGTAGCCCGGGATACTGTAGCCGGGCCGGCATTTAGCTTGGTGTGCATGCTGTAGCCGGGTCCGTAGTTTAGCTATATATCTTTCTGTTTTTTACAAAAGTAGGATCGACCATTTTATTCTGTTTAAATTGTTCGAATTTGAATTCTTCTCGTTTTCGATTGTTCGTGGCTTCGTCTTCGATCACTCAGTAAACACTTGTTTTGGTCCAATCGCTTAGCATTGCACGGAAGATTCGGGTGAACAGGAACATCGAGAAAGGAAAGAACTCTAGACTTGAACTTACTTTCTGCTAGTCTTGGAGGGTGTTGACATGTGAAAATGTGGAAAGAGAATAAACATAACAATTTAACCGGCTGGAACGTAACAATTGGCATAAGTTGATGGATAACTTGCCCTTGCTACGCCATTCTCATAAGGAACGATCTGCCCTCCAGACAGCTGCACTCCACATTCGCCGAAAACTGCAGAATATTCGCCGAAAACTGCAGAATGAGGTTTGTTCTATGACCAATTGAACCGTAGAATAGGTGTGGCTCAATGCATACATATGAAAGGACCAGGGAAGAGAGGACCAACCCGAGTTGGGTTAATGTATTATTTTTGCGCCCCACCCAATATCATAGCGTGAAATCACTACATAATATCGCTCTGATTTTGTGTTTAATACTCCACAACGTGGTTTGGATGGTTCCATTGCGCTCATTGCCAGTGTAATAATGAGGTTTGTT
>LS855084.1:69568-83879 GCA_900490955.1 Micoletzkya japonica | reverse complement strand
CGTTTTTCTCCGACCACCTCATCATTAATGGCGAGAAAAACTTGAGAAATAAAGGTCGAGATTTATTGCTCAATTAAAGACGACCGATGAAAAGAGTGCAGGAATGAAAAGAGTCAGAGAAAAAAAGACGAGAAAAAGGTCGCAATTAATTGATCATTTATCTGATCATCTTTTTCTCCACATTAGACGCGCGGCAGGACTCGATCCAGTCCTCCCCTCATTCCTTGCGAGGAATCGATTCCTGCCCTCACTCTCATTCGGACTCGATTGAGGACGAGGAATCAGTTCGGGTTCGACGGCACTAGAAGAAAGTGCTGATAAGACAAACACGGACAGTTTGGGAGGAGGGAGACAGAATGTCAGGAGACAGTACTTCGACGGATGTCTCTTTATTCGGGACAGGGGAACAAATGGATGGTCGCGAAAAACACCGCCACCTCTGCAGCTTACTCTTCCTCGTCAGGAGAGGAATCACAAAGGAAACTACGAAGAGAAGAGAGCTTATTACGTAACGAACGGGTATTGTAGTAATAAAAAGAGAGAGCGGGTACCTTCATAACCTAGTTTGACTGAGGCGCAGCCTGCGGCTTGCGACCTGCATGCTTCCAGTTTGCATACTTTTGGACAGCTCCTGTGAATGTTTTTTAAAGGGAGGAAGCACCCTCTAACCCTAAAGTTTAAAATGAAAATTTTTCTAGCATTTCAAAATGTGAGGAAAAGCATAATGAAAATAAAAAATCGAAGAAAAAACTCGAAAATCGCATGTTTTATTTTTGCGTTGCGGGTTTTTTCGCTTTTGGTTTTTTTTTAAATTTCAAAAAATCATTTCACGAATACTATTAATTTTTATAATTTTTCCTTTTGTTTTTATACTAATTACGGCAAAATCTTTCATATAAGCTTCACTTGAAAACTTGAAACACTTGTGTGTCCCTTTAAACTTTTTAAACCTTATATACTCTAATATTATATTCTAGCACGGCTCATGACGTGCATATTTTGCTTCTTTTTTTAACTTTTCACCTAAGACCATGAACTCCTCTTGCAGAAACGACCACAGTAACGACAATGACCACCACACAGGCGCCAACCACTTCTCCCGCAAGTAGGATTTCCATAGTTCTGATTTCCGAAATTATTTTCGTAACATAGCTATGAACAGAACTTACTCGTAGAAGAAAAAGAGCTCCATAGAATGTTTTCGTGCAGTCTCACCTAATACGCGATCAAGAAACGGCTACGCAAAAAAGGTCCAGAAAGGGGGGACAAAGTACCAGAACGACAACCGAAGGGAGTGCCGGTATGAAACTCGGGATCCATTGCGGATTCGCAAGCTCTACAACAGGCGCGAAAAAAAGTAAAAACACGAGAGAGATTCACCGTTGCAGCATGCTGCCACTACACTAACGAGACACTCTTCGCTGTCGACGAGAAATGTTCGTCGTGTGGACGCGCCGACTGTGCCTACTTGAGCTTCACGGGACTAAATGTCAGCACCATGTGCGCTCAGCTGTACATAGTCGACGTGGCACGTCTGGTCGCTGTAAGTCTTCTTTTCCGTCTGATCATAAGGCTTTCCTTTAATTTCCTGAATAGGGGGACGCGCTATGGGAAATTTAAAATTAAACAAAAGTTGTTACATAATTCAGACACATTATATCCATCTATTATAAAATCGCAGGATTCAATGTCCTGTGATTAGCAAGCAATATTGGCTTATTTTCTTAAATGGAGTGCGAATCGATAGTGACGTAAGCATGGCATTCCAAGCGTCATAATATAGTAGAGAAAAAACGAAGATGTAGTCGGTCCAGAGATCCTCCGATGCCAGGCCCTCTAGATAAAAAGCGGAAGTGTTTATGCGCGGAACGATATATTCTTCCCGGGAATTTCGCGAAACTGTTGAAGCGGTTATAGCGGTCTCTTGTTGTAATGTCGTGTCATTTCTTGTTTTCTTTTTTTTCAATTTGAGTATTTCTTCATAATATCACACTCATGAACGAAATAGACCACATTTGGTCTGAGCACAGCTCGGTTTTTAGATGCAAGATCATAATCTCAATAATGAGCAAAACTGAAAAAGAAAACATAAAAGAAGCTGTAAGAACGCACGCAGCACCCAAACATACAGAATAAATCGATAGCAGTAAAATCGAAAATAAATCGTTCCGAAGATGATGCATAAATTCCACTTCTCGCTAGGTCCAGCAACTTTTACCAGACAGTATTTTCGAATTATACGTTCCGCTTTTGTCTACCATAGCGAATGGCGCGCAAAGGATCCGATCCTGTAGGTGAATCGGTAATCGAATATCGATGAATTTCAAAATTTAAGTTCACCTCTATGAGCTCAACAAGCTCCCAAAATTTGGTGTAAATCGGTTCATTCACTTTTGAGAAAATTCAAAAATAGAGGTCATTTCGCTACTAGACACATTCTTCACCGTGAGGAATGCTGTGCAAGATCTCGGAAAGCCGTCTCTATTAAAAGTTATGGCCGAAATACGAAATTTTCAAATACGAGACGTTGCTTGCCGTTGCATAAAAAAGCTGTGCAAAGGTTTCTCTCGTCGTCTGCGTCCCTTCATTCCTCTCTTGTCTCTCGCAATCAATCAACCGTTCGTTAATTATTTCTCTCCTGAAAAGAGTGAGATGGTTGGAGGGACCCTTTAAAAGGACCATTCGGTTTTTGCAGAGAGTAAACTCGACCTGGATGAATTACAACAGCACACGGCACGCTTTAAAGTGTAACACTACGACGTGGTCCGGAATGTACCCGGCGGACACCACATTCGCTTGTCTTTCGTAATTGCAAGATGTCACACCATTCCCGTCTTTACAATTAGCCGAAAAGACCTTCTAAGAGATTTTATTTTAATATATACTACAAGCTGAAAGAAACATCTCATCTTCCGTTCAATGCACTCACACTTTCGTTTATTTTTTAAGTTAAAATATTCTTTTTTTTATTTTCGTCGATGGGAAACGGTAGGTACAGTACATGGGCAACGAGAGGTATTTTTGAAGTATTTATATTGTAATACGTGTTCATTGTTTACAGTAAAAGTATCGTTTTTGAAGAAGGTCTGATGCATCCGATAAGTGACTTCTTTAAAATGGGGGGACAAAAACATTATGTGATATGATCATTCCTTTGAGGTTAGAGTTGGTCAAATCAAATTATTTGTCGAGTCAATGATCTGACGGACTAGCGTGCTACTTCTCCGTCAAATTCATCATTTTACCCCAAACATTTGACCTCGAGCGGCGAAGACCAAATGATTCGCGTAAAGGTCAAATGTCACGGATTTGCATGGGAAAAGCGAAAAGGGGGGAAGGAGAAAGGAAAAATGGGCTGATAATGTGTTTATCCGTTTTTGCTTATTAGCTATTTTCAACCGCGCAAAACAAGAGACGAGGAAAGAATAGGTGCGGAATGCCTTCATTCCCCGACGCTCTCTTCTCTCCCTTTTCCGAAACTCACTATTTGATTTGACCAACACTATTTGAGATCACTCACACTTTCCATTTCCCTTGTTATGTAACTACACAAACAACGGCTAACTCATTAGTTTGCAGTACTATTGCATTTCCATTAGCATCAACCCATACACCGGAAGCATCACACGTAGCAACGTTGCCAGGAACAAGATTCGCTTCGGCATCCAATATATCTCCCGGAGGGCATGTTATTGTGTTCCCTACTTCTTGTACCGCGTCGCATCCCGTATCGGTGTAAGGATTGCATACGGTGACGGAGTATGAAGAGTCAAATGCCGGGCACACCGCGCTTGTGGTAGCTGCAAATGTTATTAAAGGAGGACGCATTCGGTACCGTAGCCAGGCTAATTTAGACTAATCTGCATAGCGAGAGAAGGAAGGGCATAGAAGGGAAACTAATCGAATCCGTCAGGATGCCGTCAGGGAGTTGAATAGATTACGGTTCCGAATGGAGGTCCTTTAAAGTCCCCCCTCCGACTTTCTACCATGCGCAATTTTGACATCACTGCATAGTTCTCAGAGTCCTGATTTTTAGTAAAAAGTCGAAACTATGAAATTTCGAAGTTCCTTAAAAAAGTGCAAACATTTCTCATATTTCATGCATCTCTTAATTTCTCTCTCTTCTCTCACAATCAATTAATTTGTCGTTCTAGACAAATGAGATGCTCAGAGGACCCTTTAATTTAGAAGAATCATAATTATCTCTTACTCGTGGTTGTCATCGTTGTTTTGGTTGTCGTGACAACTTGCGTCGTTGTTGCAGGAATGGTTGAAGTAATCGCTGCAAGGATCATAATTGTACTTCGGTACGATTATTTAGTCTTGGACAGCCTGAGGCTAAAACACTATCTCTCATCTGATCGATCATTTGGGGATATGTGTTTTGAGAAGAGTCGTCTTGGAAGAAAGGCAAAGAATGAATCACCTTTTTGGAAGTTTAATTGCTCATGTTTTAAAATTTTATGAAGAATTATGTACATATATAAGTATATTCTTATTGTCATATTGTGCTAGAGTTGGATCTAGAGTTGGATCTAGTCTAGACTTGTTAGCTAGAGTTGTTTCTTCATTCCTCTCTTGTCTCTCACAATCAATCAACCGCTCTTAAAGGGTACCTATCCTGTCAGCAGCGCGCCGATTTTTGGGCGCCAAATCTTTCAAAATAGCGACTCTTGCACGGATTCCCTGGAGTCTAATAAGAAACAATTGAGAGTACAAAGCACAGATAAGCCAGGAGGAAAACAAAGGAGGCAATGCCAGTGAGGGTATAGAGGCCCTTCCTCTCACCTCCGATCGCTCTCCTCTCCTTCACAACCTGTTCCCCGCGCCCCCGCTTTCAGTCATTTTGCCTTCTTGTTTGTGCTTCACTCTGTTTCCATGCCTTATCGTTGTCTTTATCCATGTTTCAATGACTGCATTCATCAATTACAGGTATCACAAGAACAATGACGTACCAGCAGATAATAATTCAAGACTTCGAGCAGAATAAGGTACGAGACTTGTGCGAGTATTAGATTAAAAAGAGAATATGCGACAATTTCGAGAATAAACTATTGCTTTACAGCTGATGGCCGTCCTCGTCGGTCACTCACCTGCCCTCGACGCTCCTCTTCATGTCGAAGGTTTTTCTCCAGGTGAACTCCTCTCCTCCGGCCGTCCTCCTCTTGATGTTCGTCCCTTCTCTCCATCATCTCCACTCCTTTGATGCCCGTCATTCGTCGTTGTCCCTGCAAATATGCTGATGATATGCTGAGGAGCAAATACGAAGATATGCTGAGGAGGCAGGTGAGGGAAGCCAGGATCCTGGCCATTCGATGCCAAGAGGAGTCACTCGGAAGGGGGGAATGTGGGGCGTAGTCCGGATTCTGATATTAGTCCATTTTTATCGCAGTTCATGTCTAATAAATGTATTATTGAATCTCTCTTGTGCACCACAAAATAAAGTTTCAACTACCTCCAACGGTTTTCGTTTGAAGTTTTCGTTAGATGGCCAAAGTTTCGAAATCTGCGGACATGTTCAAGAAAGAAATATCTCTGTATTTATGAGAGAACTTGAACATAAAAGACGTGTTAGTAAAATAATCGGCGGTTTACTTAGAATTTGCCCGCTAGTATTTATGTGGTTTTGTAATACCGATCTGACGGGGGAGCGTGAAACAATGTACGGAGCTGCAATCAGACGAGGGGAAGCTGGGGGACAAGACGAAGAACGGAAGATGAAGCGTTGAGCAGGAACGGGCTTAGATGAAGCCTTAGACCATTTTTTGCTTTGCAATGTGAGAACTGAATATGTGAAAACCATATAGAGCATGAAAGGTATCCCGTTGATTGGTGAAGAAGGGAGAACGAGTGGAAACAGAGTAGGTGTTGATGGCGGAGGCATTCTCTCTCCTCCCTGAAGTGCAAACATGAAGAACAAGGAGCAAGTAGTTGTCGATTGTCTACTGGGGATCCTGCACTACACTCATCTTCCTCGACTATCTGCATCAGCCGTAGGGAAGCTCTGGAAACGCTGCAAAAGTGCATCACATAGGGATCACTTTCGATTCTCCGTTGGAGCTGATAAATCATCTGATAAAACAAGAACGGTCTAGGCTTGAATAGTTACCACAAACAGCAAAGAAACATTTTCAGTTTTTGAAAGAATATTCTCGAAAGCAATAAGAAATAACCTTCACAAAATTGAAAAACGATGTGAAACTTGTGCAGTGAAATATATCTGGAAGTAGATCAGTGGCCATGTCTGCCGTCGTGGGAAGGGGAAGGCGATAGAAAGTTGATCTCCTCTTTCCTTACCAATCAAGCGGTTCACGCGACCGATCAATTGCAACCGATTCTCATCTACAGTGCTACTCGGAGGGTCAGATTCATGATCTCGAGCACCTTTTTTGACCACCCCACGAGAGGCACGAAGTTTTATGAAAACCCAATTTGTACATGTTATGCTTTCCCTATGAGCAAGCGATTCCAGTAAAAAGCTGTGACAGGATAGGTTGCCTTTAATTGGTTATCTCTTGAAATGAATGAGATGGTTGGAGGGACCCTTTAAAAAAGGGAATAACCGTGTTGGCAGATTCTAAGTAGGTGGCAAACACTATATGCCAACTTTACCTATCACAGTATTCTTAGCGTTCGATTAGTGGATAGCGGTATCCGCCGTGACCTATCGTCACTGTGGTCACAACAATGACCACAGTGACGATGGGTCATGCAATTGGCCAATTTAAAACTTTGGGTTCTCCCTATCAGTCCGAAGAGATGCCAAAACTTGGAATAGATTCATTCATCCGTAGTGGAGGAAATTCAAAATTAGTTGCCAATTAGCTAGTAGGCACTTCTCCTTCCGGTCGGAATGCGCATGTTCTCCTACGCCTCAATGTTTTTTTCGTATTTTCGGCCAAGTTTGTGATTAATTGATTAAATACTGCACTTCTATCGGTTGGAATGTGTTGTTTTCATGCTAAGGTTAATTTTTCACGTTTTCGAACCAGTAAGCAAAAACATTTGCAAAAACTAGCGTTAGTCAACATTGTTGTCATTCATGGTATCTTTTCAGCGTTCCTGATGTGTCAGCTAACTAATGGGTGAGAGACAAGAGGAGAATGAAGAGACACACGATCGAGAGATATGATTTCACAGGTTTTTCTCATTGTAAGCAACGGTACAGTTTCAAGCAAAAGGAGAAACGACGAGACTCAGAATAGTGTGCGCTATCCAATAATTAAAAAATGCATGCCATAGTGGAGGTTCTGTTTAAAGGGTCCCTACAACCATCTCATTCATTTCAAGAGATAACCAATTAAGAACGGTTGATTGATTGTGAGAGACAAGAGCGCTTTATTTAGAAAATCGCAGTTCCTATCTCAATACCACTTTAAATGATATTAGAAGATCTTATAATCACTGTAAACTTCCCTTCAAATGGAAGCATTCAGTAATCACGCCAATTAAGAAAAAGCCGCCTTTTAGTGATCCATTGAACTATCGCTCCGCTAGCATTACATCGTCCTTTTCGAGACTTTTCGAAAAATGCATAGCTAACGCAATAACAAGGGATTGTACACTTAACAACATTCTTCCAAATGAGCAATTTGGTTTCCGTGAGAATCGTTCTCGTGAATCCGAAATGCTGGAAGTTTTGAATAAGTGGTCGCTATCCTTAGATAGAGGAGAAATAGTGGACACCATCTATTTTGCTACGCGAAAGCTTTTGATTCCGTTCCTAAGCTCATATATTTATCGATTAAGCACATTAGGATTCCCGAAAAAAAAATGTTGAATGGGTAAAATAATACTTAGCTGGAAGAACTTATCAAGTGCGCGTAGGTGATACTCTTTCTATATGTAAACTAGTCTGAAGTGGAGTACCTCAAGGATCAGTTCTCGGTCCTCTTTTATTCATTCTATATATTATTGGAGGAAAACGAACGTTGAGAGCCGCGCAGTTCTTTCCGCTAACCACCGTAAAACTTCAGCCGGAGCCGGCTATCAGCCTAAGCTGGCATTTTGCCAAGAGAGTTTCGATGTATTTAGCGGAGTGCGCTGCAAAGATTTCTCAACGTCCCTTTTCCTCCAATATTACCGCAGAACTTCCATCAGTTATTTCACCCGGTACTTCATGCGCTGTTTTTGCAGATGACCTCAAATTGTATCGACTTGTAAAAAAACTGATGATAAGACAGTATTGCAAATTGCAATCAATCATATTTCCGAATGGAGCGATAAATGGCAGCTTTCGCTTGCATCACAGAAATGCCTACGGTTTCATTTGGGAAATGGAAATCCAAAACATCAATATGAAGTGAATAACTCACCCCTAATGGAAAGTGAGGAAGTACGAGATCTTGGTTTCTTTTTAGACAGTAGGTTAAATTTTGGAGTTCATACAAATAAGATTTTTAAGAGAGCACTTGGACAAGTTTATTTGGTTTTCAAAGCTTTGAAGCCAAGCGTTCTCTTGAAAGCCAACGTATATTAGACCAATTTTATAAATGGGTACTGCTGTCTCGAATCCTATGAGAAAATGCGATATGGAAAAGCTTGAGAAAGTGCAAAATAAAGTAACTCGGTTGATTTATTTTAGAGCATTTAATACATCATATGATAATAGACCACCCCTAGTCGAAAGAAATCGAACTCTAAATATTTAAACACTGTCGTATAGAAGAAAGCGTGCGTACTCGGTGGTGCCGTGTGCTAGGGAGTTTTCGCTAAGTGTAGTCATTGTGCAATACAGATCGATGGGTTTATATAATTTTCCATCTCATTCTATTTATTTGCTCATTCGTAACATAATCGCAAGCCGTAAAAATGTTACAGTAGAGCGTGTTTACGTTTTTTTTGCTTGTCCAAAAAATAATATTTTGACCTAGGTTTTCATCCAAATCAATACCTGGTTTCTTCGTAGTTGCTGGAATGCTCGGCTCGAGAGGCATGCATGCACGAACAACCAAGGACATCGATATTAAAATGCGAATGTAGAACTTCCATAAGCCCATTGTACCCATCTACAAAGAGGCTCATTATGGCATGGAAACAGCTCTACAATTACTTGCGAAAGCAAAGGGACGTTCTTAGTACACTCAGCGAAATTTCACCAGCATACAGTACCTTGTGAATCATTCACCACACAAATTTCACCAACCCGCTGGTGAATGGAGCACAATTCACCAGAGGGCTGGTGAAATTTGTGTGGTGAACGATTCACAAGGTGATGTATGGTGGTGAAATTTCGATGAGCATAGCCTGTTGATCGCACCCAACTCTCTACTGGGAAGAGGAATGGAACAGTTGGCGGAACTGTTTTGCAACCATAGCATAATCAATAGAGTTGTGCATGAGAGTTCTTTTGATGCCCATGTTTCACATATCATTAATAACCGCAACGCATCTCGTCGTCAAAAGCAATGAAACATATTGATCAAAATAACTCCCATGCACATCTCTAATAATCAACCTTTTGAAACAAGTTATGTCGGGTGAGACACAATGTTCTAAATGCTAAGCAAACGAACCGAAATTTTTGGGATAAAATGTTTTCTACGCTAGAGTTCCTGCCGAAATCCGGGTTATTTTTCGGCATCTCGTTTGCTTAACATATGCACAGCTTCCAGAACATAGAGCCGTTCATTTTGACCGACTCGAGGCATACCGGTCTCCGGACTTTCTCCCGACTGTCGAGTCTCCCCTCCCGATCATTCATAATTCCGTGCATGCGAAAGTTGGGATTGAATTCTGTACACTCCCCCGGGCCTCATTAGCGTTTTCCTGACGAGAGTCAACCCCCGTAGCAAAAAAAAAATTAGCGCTGTATCCTTCGATGGACAAGGGAGGAAGGCAGAGAGAGAGAGAGGGAAGAAGAAGGGAATAGGGGGTATAGAGAGAGAATGTTTATCTTTTGAACAGGATAAACATAAATAACGTATAAATTAATTGTACAATGTGTATAAAGAAAGACAAATAAGTTACAGACAGTATAGTCAACAAGGGATCCTCGAGGGATGGGACAGTGGAGAAAGGACAGGGGAGGGGAGAGGTTTATAGAGAGGCCAAGGATAAGACTGGCAATGCAAGGTGATCGTAGAGTGCAACTCAACCAGCGAGTAGGGAGAGGAGGTGCGGAGGAATAGCCAAAGGAGAGTAGAGTGATCTACTCTTATACTCTGCAGTTAGACACCATCGTTCTGATCGGGTACTCTGCATCTCGATTTAATTCACTATATACTGAAAGCGGAAACAGCGACACGCTTTTCACGCGAAATCGGATATATTAGCTGATACCGCTCTCATTGATTTTCTTCTTACAAGCAAATCACTGCAAGTTTTTCGTGTCTCTCTGTCCGTGGGTCGATTATCTCGACACCTTAATAGTATTCGAGAAATGATTTTATTAAAATTTCGTCCAACGATGGTCGTACAGGAGTTAGAAGACAGGGGCCAAGCCAAATGGAATCATTATTACGAAATTTTTTTAAAGAGCCCCTCTGAGCACTTTTTAACCACCTGGTTTCTTCCTCTCATCTGAAAGAGCAACGTCGCAAACCTACAATCCTACATTTGCATCTTTTTCCCGCCATTCCCCGCTGTTCAACTTAGGCGAGAAGTTGTATGCAAATTTACATTGCTCATCAGGGACAGCGTGAATACAAATGTCATTTCACGAATACTGTAGCGCGCGAGCGGTCTGATTCGTAGGCATCGTTTATTGAAGGAATGGACACATATATCTTCTGAAAAGGACAAAACTGAAGGAATGTTCAAAATATGCTCTTGAGGGATAGCTATGTGCTCAGAGGGGCCCATTAATTATTATTGAGAGGTTTACTGTAAGGGCATCGTAGATCTGGGAGAGGATACAGTGCATTGGAGTTGACTCGTCAGGGAACTGAGGAGGGAAGAGTGATAGCAGCTGAAAGGAAAACGGGCAAGGTAGGGAAGAGTTCATTCATTCATTCACTCATTTATTCTTCTTGACCATGGGTAAAGGGTACGAGAAAGTATCGGTGAGGAATATGCGTAGCTGGTCGAGTTGGAAGATAAAAGTCAAGCAAAGCGTAGCGGTCGCCTCGAGCGACCTGAAATCATTGTCGTCGAAGTCATAAAAAGTGAAGAAAATTATTTTCAGGATATTAATCAGAAAATCATGATTGTTTATGTTTCCGTGTAATGCAAGCGATTTATAGTGCATCATACTTTTAACAGAATCCTGACCACCCTTGCCAGACGACCCTACAAACAATGGTGATTTACTGTGTCCGTAGGCGAAAAATTACGCTTAGAATTGCTACTTAAAACAATCAACCACCAGATATACCAAATGAAACCTTACACTGAGTGTTGTGCTGTTGTAAAAAAAAACAAAGGACACAAGTAAACACGGTAGGGAGTTCCGCAAGTAAGATAAGCGAGTGGCAGCGGACATTCCGGGGGATAGTCCCTTACAACTCCGTTGGATATCACTTTTCATAACCGGAGTAGCACAAAAGCTTAGGCGATCCGTGAAGCGTGTTGCGTGAGCCGTGTGTCGTGTGTACAGGAGCGAAGCTGACTCCTGGACCTCATACGCAATGCGACCGTAGCACGCTTCTTGGGCCGCCGGGTTCGGTGTTGTTTTCTTCTAGCTGTAGAAACAATAACCTACTTGCATATCTTGCAGAAATTCGAGCGCCCTGTAGTTATCTTCAGCCACATCATACGAAGTCTAGTCATGACGAAATTAATCTAAGAGGAAAGAATATTAATTAGTCTAAGTTATTTTGCACGTTAGCCGTTGTACTTAACGTCAAGTTACCGCTACCATAGAAAACTCTATGCCTATCTAAATGTATGCCTTCCGTACTCTGAAAAGGGATAGCAAGATTAACCGTTTGTTAAAAATCTTAAATATTTGTAATGCTTAATTCAGTTGTGATTATCGTGATTTTCGGTGATGAATTGATTGTAAAGTGAAATTTCTATGTAAGGTCTTGTCGAAATTAGCATAAAATAAAACGAAAATAATACATAAAAATAATAGTATCCGCGAAATAATCTTCTTTTAAATTTCGTCCAACGGGTGGATTTAGCAGACAGGAACCAAGCCAACGGAATCATTATACTGAACGTCCGACCCTCGGAACGAAAAAATAAATTTCATACTGTGTATTTTTTGAAATTTTGTAATAATTATTTTCATGCTTCTGATTATCTCTAAACTTAAAATACGAAGTTCTGTTATGATTTGGTCAAATATGCTCCATTCCCAGACTTCGCATTATTGATATATTTTTGTTTTTTTAGTAACTTCAGTTCGCAAAATGAAAATGCAAAGAAAAAAGATTTGAACCTGTTACGAAAAAGTACCACACAAAGCTACTTACCTACACAGACCTTATACCGTAGCATGCTCTTCGCGCTAGTTTATTGCAAGGAATTCCCTTCCTCTCTTTGACCGCAAAAGGCACCTCTCTCCTCCCTTCGACCCGTTGCTCACAGCACGAATCTTCGCATTGCCACTGGGAGGAAAGGCGGGGGAATGCGTATCTTCGCATTGCCAGTAGGAAGGATAGCGAGGGAATGCGAAGAATCTTCGCTTTCGCAACGTGCCACACTGGTTAGAACTATGAGAGGGGGTGGTGTGTCGTTCACACCTCTCCTCCTTCCCCGCGAGATATGTTCTCTCTCGCACACCCAATCGAAAGAAAAATCTTGTAAATCCGCCCCGCCTAGGCCGCACTGAGGGTACGGTAGCTCGAGGAGGGGGCTCGGACATCGAATCTTCGCTTGAAAAGATACTTCTCTGGGGATGGGGACGATGCTTGTCGTACAAGACTTCTATGAGGGTGGGCGACCGCAAAAATGGAGAAGAAGGGGAGAAGAAGACGACTTAGGCTAGGGGACACCCTCTGACTTGCCTAAGGTCAGAGGGGAGTCGTCACCTTATCCTCTTGATGAAATGATGGTGTCCGGGATGGGGAGGGGGTGAGAGGAGAGATGAGAGGGGGACCCGACCACACGCGACGAAAGAATGAGGGAGAATGAAGAATGAAGAATACAGTATCACAGATGGGGATACTGTAGGACGGCCATAGATATAGGATAGAGAGCGGAACGAATCATTGGAGAGAGCCGGAGAGAGCCGACCGTAGATACGGCTCAGGAGCAACGACAAAGATTGAGGGAGAAAGAAGGGGAGGAGAACATAATGATCTAGGGAGAATAATTAAATTATCTGGTAAAGTACGTCTACCTATTCTATCTCCCGTACAGACTGTGTCACTCTCTGTGCTCTCCTCACATTTGGAGGTCTCTCGATCAAACATCGGTTGTAATTTCACAGCGACCCATAATTGGCAGGCGAACGTTAATATTCATCATGTGCCTTCTCACAGCGACCCATTCCGTCAGTAACCTCATTCCTACTTCGTGTGCACTCTCTTCATACCGCTTCGCTCACTCGTCGGAAGTAGGAATGGGGCGACTGACGGAACCTTTTCCTCAACCCTATCTCACGACCATCTCCGCCCTCCCAACAAACTCTGTCTAACTCCTTCCCTCTCTTACCCTCCCTCTCCCGCGCCCCATTACACTCCAGCACCTCGCGAGACAAAGTACACTGGCAGGCAAGAGGCACGGCTGATCACCACCGAACTAGCTTCATCCGCCACGATCCGATGTAGTCTAGTGGTTATGATTTGCGGCTCTCACCCGCAAGGCCCGGGTTCGATTCCCGGCATCGGAACAAAGCTTTCGTTTTTTTACAGAACGTACATGGGCAATTAAATGCATGACTACCAAATAGTGTTTAAAACGTTACCATTTTGCTCAAAAGTGTGAGTAAATAAGATTACCGTCAAAACCGAAAATTGTGGGACAAATACAGTATTTTACCGTATTTTTCGCATTATCAGCTTTAGAATAAATTCAATCTAAAAATTTCTTGCATAATCGGAAAAAGCAGCTCAAACTACATAGGTAAGCATTGAAAAAGTTTTCTTTCTGGATTTCAGAGTCATATGGCATGTGCGGGGTGATGATCACCTCCAGGACCAGTCAAAATATCACAATTTTCAAATTTCAGAAAAAAAACGTGTATAAAATGTTTATAAGCCTCGGGATACTCAAATGAACCGACTTACAAGGAGATGGTCTGACCTCGCGGAAAGGGATTCAAATGAGACATGTACCATTCGAAAGAGGGTCAAAAACGGAGTAGAAAACGATGTTCAATTTTTGCGGAGGGCGTATCTAGAGCGAGATAATCGTCATTTTCTGGAAGTAGGGATCCACTATTGCGCCGCTTCCTCTTGTGAGGCGTCGCCTGCAGCAGGCT
>LS855084.1:49676-68721 GCA_900490955.1 Micoletzkya japonica | reverse complement strand
GTAATGGGTTCGAACCCCATCCCGTGCAAACTTTTTGCACATTTTTCCACAAGTAACGGACTTGTAATTTTTCCGGATTTTCCCCTCTCCTTTTCCTTATTTGATGCCCCTACTACCAATGGCAGATCCTGTAAGTAGAATTGATATGAGATACGCATCTTTGTTCATAGCAGGAAGAGACATTGCTGTGGACATGATTTTAGCTCCAAATCACTTCCAGGTACGAGGCAAGAAGTTTTGGTAAAATTTGAAATTTGTTAAAATCTTGAAAAAATCACAAGTCCGGGACTTGTGGAAAAATGTGCAAAAAGAATGCACGGCGTGGGGTTCGAACCCATTACCCTCCCAATCCAAACCGACCTCTTACCTGCTGCGCTACCGACGACTGCTGACGGCCTGCTGCAGGCGACGCCTCACAAGAGGAAGCGACGCCATGGCGGATCCCTACTTCCAGAAAATGACGATTATCTCGCTCTAGATACGCCCTCCGCAAAAATTGAACATCGTTTTCTACTCCGTTTTTGACGCTCTTTCGAATGGTACATGTCTCATTTGAATCCCTTTCCGCGAGGTCAGACCATCTCCTTGTTAGGCTGAAAAATAGGTCAAGGAATGCTAGAAATGAGCTTTTTTCCCGGCCTGATTTAGAGAGGTTCGCAGCGGTACCACCGGTTTCAGCCATTCCATAGCGAAGCACGAGTTATCAATTTCAAACTTTTCAAGCTAGGATGACTCCAAAAGGTCCAAAGAACAGGCACACAACGTTTCATATGTTGTTTGATGATCGCCGCAGTGCAGTGGCAAAAATACGGAGAAATACGGTGTAATACCGTATTATACGGCATTTGTCCCAGAATTTTCGGTTTTGACGGTATAAGGCAACTAAAACATTCAAATAGCATTCCTGTGAAAAGTTCTATTCTTTGATCTTTTTTGGCCTTTCTTGGTTCTTTGATCATGATCTATACTCTTCTCTTTTGACTAAGCTCTCCTCACCCTTATTAGCATTCTCCCCATGAGATTCTCACAGTTTTATTTACGATTATAATTATTCTTTCTGTGGATTCTGGGAGTTATGTGTTTCGGAAGGACAGATAGATATGTCCAGCAGGGCAGGGATAGACGGCGAGGACGGAGAGGAAGAGAAGAGGAAAATGGAAACAGGAAAGGAGGCGACCGACCGCCATGGGGACACGAGGATGAATGAGGAGGATTGGAGGGGAGGGGAGTTGAGGAGGGGAGGGGTGGACTAGAATGTAGCGGTCAACAGGTTCACAAAAGTGCATTTGCATGCGTTATTCTTCATTCATTTTTGTTCTCTTCAGGGATGCAGGAGAGTTCAATTAAATTAAAATTCTTTATTTTAGGCTTGCAATTGGCGTAGTCGATAAGAAGTTATTTGTGACCAATGATGCGAAAAAGAGAGCATTCAAGGACACGAAACTTTCAAAACGCTGAAGAAGTAGACATATAAAGCAGGCAGGTCCTCATCCCCGTAGAAGAGCTTTTTTTCAAAGCGAAGATTTATTGTCCCAACAACTCCCCTCGAGCTATCATATCCTCACCATCTTCCTTACTCCCCCTCCTATCGCATACCTCGCTGTGAATTTGATAAATAAACTAGTACAATACCCGTGCCGAGTTACCTTCAGCACTTGTCATCATCCTGTGCCTGTCCTCTCTCATCTCCCAACTATCTTTATCCCAATACATCCCGAAAACCCACAAGAACAAAGCAACAACATGCAATAATATCACGAAGAGGGGTAGGTAGAGAAAAGTGAAACATCATAATAAAATTCAGACGCAGAAGGGTTCGGGGACCTCTCGCAGGTAGCAATCCTGCGAGAGGCCCGGCATGGTCCTATTCGATCTCTGTTCTTCTCTTCCTATCCCCCTATATATACAGTCTCTGCTACATATAAAAAGGGTCCGTCAACGAAACGGAGAGATGGGAGGAGTTCGAGAACGTTTGCCAGTATGGCGAACGGTTCTCTTCTTCCTCATCCCATCTCTATTACATCATCTATTACACTAGATATAGTGGAATAAACCGGTACATCAGTTGCTTTGGTTCCAAAATGACTCTAATTCTCTCACTCTTGCACACTCTCGCTCGATAAATATTCGGAATGATCTACCGACGTATCTTTTTAGTCCACTATAACTATAAAAATATTGATCGGGAATATATTCTAAATCCGAGATAATCCGACGGATATACTGATGGAGCGCGTGGATTTCCCCTTATTGCTGGCCGTTGAGCCCGCCTTTTGTCGCATGCAGGGCATTACGAATTGTACGGCATTCCAGATGGTCTGAAATATTTTTTGATCTCCTGCTATAGAAAGAAGGAAAAAGCAGCTTCCACCCGCTTCATCTATCATTTTTTGTTGAAGAAAACTAATTACCCGAGTAAATGCGGTAGTTCGCAGTAGATTTACCGAATCGTAGGCGATTGAGTTGCACGTGAAGATAGTCTCAAACGATAAAATTCAAGCTGTGATTTGTTGATTATTTTTAATATTTGAACATATTGCATTGTATAGCTGGAAATAAAGTATCCGAAAGTTTTATCGGCGTACTGTGGTTCCGAGACGAAAGTAAGGAAATGCAATCGACGGAATGTATTGAAATGGAAGAGCGAGTGTGGTGAACAAGGCAAACAGAGGGAAGAAGAAGAATACTGAAGTTATGTAGAACTGAAAGGTCTCATTTTCTTTTCTTTTTTGCGTTTAATATAAAGCGCTGCAAAAATAGTGGTGGACGGAATAGAAAAAAGGGGGGAAACAGTGAAAGAACCTGTATGACAAAAACTCTCCGAACGTGATCCTGCATTACACGGGTTTTCTCCGATGCCCTATTGGTCTGAAAAAACTTTATTCTGTTGTTCCTAGTAAAAACATAACTACTATATATTACATTTCGCGATTGCATGTCGTGTTGTATCGAAATGAAGGAGAGTAATAGGTACGGACCAATGAGGAAGATGGAAAGACCAAGGAAGAACATTTCTGAAACATCCATTGAATTGCTTTCGCTACTTTTTCAAGCGAAGTCTCAGTAGCTTATTTTTAAAGGCTTATTGCTAGAAGATTTATTTTTGTTGAGTAGTGTTCACAGGAATATGTTGCTTATTATACCATAGCGAAACGGTCCAGGATCGCCAGCTACTATTCCCAAGACGAGTATCGTTACATTGTATGGAATTAGCCATTCATACTCCGGACTCTGAAAAATTTGCTAGTTTTTTGTAATTTAAGCCAAACATGGTTCCGGTTTAAAGTGCAATATTCCTATTCAAAAATATTTTCCAAATTATTTACAAACCAACGTTTTGCAAGAGTCTGTAAATATTATAAACGAAAATAAGATGCCTGGAGTAGCTCTGCTTTGTCGCTTCGTTCAACTGTTAGGGTGAAGAATCCGGTAACGTTGCAAACTAAGATAGTGACAACGTAACCGACAAGCAGCAGCTGGCTTCTATAAATTGAAGTTATTGCATATAAAGGTAAAGCAACAGCATAAGTAAACCTCTAACACTACTAAAATTCTTATACGGAAAACATGCGATAGTGTGCAGAAGAAAACCTTTACTCAGCCTTAATATTCGAAGAATCATAAGCAAAGTACTGGCCGTGTTTTCCAGCACCAGAATGACCCTGGAAGCGACAGATTCTGTCGAATGCGAACCATCACGATGAAGAAGAGCAGGGCGAAAGTTACGACGAATATGGACAAGGTAGCCTGAACAGCCGACATACTCTAGTTACTTTCCCGAAGTTTAACATTGATCAAGCACAACTTGAGAAATTCTGAAAAAATATTTTCAACTAGTTAATTGTTCTCATTTGTTTACCCGCTGAGCGGTCGTCTCTCGCTAGTCTCCTAATTGTAAGTGCAAGTGCACTCCGCCCTTCCCAACTACTCTACAAGGGGGTCACCGATTGGCGAGATAATAAAATCCCCTGCATAAGGTACGATAGGACGACGATGACTAAGGGAGGGAGAAGGCGCTCTCCTAAGTCCAAGGGATTCTCCCCCGAGTCCCCCCTCGCACACCGTTCCTTCCTCAACCTTCCCGCATCAAAGGAGTCGGTCGACCGAATGATCAAACTCCTATCTCAAGTCCTGGAACGATTGGAGACCCTCATCGCCACCATCTCCACCCTTCCCAACCTCTTCGCAATCCCCTCCACCCCCTCCCCCTCCAATCGATATCAGCTCATTTGCATCGGTAGCCTACAGTGCAGTCTCACGGGCACTCACGAGCGATGTAAATGCGATCAAGGAGAAGAGCAAGAGAGCAGTGATCGTGGGTCTGAAGGAAGGAGAAGGGAGACCTGAACAGAGAATGAAGGAGGATCAGAAGATAGTAGAGGGATTAGTGGAACACACGGAGGACGAGGAGTTGAAGGTGGCACTCAGGAATGGAGAGATCTCTTTCAAGAAATTCCCTGAATCGAAGCCCCCTCGGAGACGTATACTGAATATGTCGTTCGCGACGAACGAATTGAGGGACCGGTTCCTGTCGTGTCTGAGGAGGAAGAAGGAGAGACCTGAGTGTATAAGGGATCAACCGGGTTGCTACATTAGACGGGATCTCACGAGTCAAGAATTGGAGATGGAGAGGAGTGCGGAGGCTGAGGCTAAGAGGAAGAACCTGGAGGTACCGTCAAGCTAGTAAATTGTGGGCCGTGTTTGAAACCCTTGAAACAAGGCCATATCTCGGCTGGGAAAGGTCGTACAGAGTTCTGGTTGGAATTTTTGGAATTCTCAGGACGAGATCTACTTGTGTATCAAGTGTGGTGATGATTAGACAACTCTAAACCGGTTAAAACGGCTTTTATATATCTTGAATGAATGAAATTCTCGCTATCCCTGTTCGAACCTCTCCAATGCCACATTTTTACGTTTTAAAGGTCTTCAAACTTGATGAATCATTACCAAACTTGATACACAAATAGATCTCGTCCTGAGGATTCCAAAAATTCCAACCAGAACTCTGTACGACCTTTCCCAGCCGAGATATGGCCTTGTTTCAAGTGTTTCAACACGGCCCACAATTTACTAGCTTATCGGTAGGCTATCTGATGCTCATATTGTCGACTCTCCATTCCTGGTCTCGGGCGACTTCAATTACCCTCATATCGATTGGCCTTCCCTTACTTTACCTAGTCACAATCCACTTCTAGATTTCGTTATCGACTATAGATATATTCAGTATGTTAACTTTTTAACCCGTGGTAACAACCTCTTAGACTTAGTAATGTGTAATCGTGATATTGTTACAGACGTGAGTAGAGATATTCCCCTTAGTGACCACTATAGCATTTGCTTTAAGATTAGAGCACCCTCATTGTCCACTAGTCGAGCTAGCAATTTCCCATCACGCCAATACCACTTAGCTGATTGGCAATCAATCAATTTAGCCTTATCTACAATAGATTGGACTCTATCCCATATAGACATCGATAATGCATATTCTGAGTTCACGCGTATTGTGAATGGTATACTTGATACATACACACCATCCGTTGTCCATAGGCCACATGACCACTACTCTCGTAAGGTCAAAATATTGTATGCAAAATCAAAATGTGCCTCCTCTGCAGCTCCAAATAGCCAGATTTCGATCATATTGCATAATCGTTTTAGGAGAGCTCTTAACGAATATGAGGCTTATAAAGAGCATAAGATTGTATCGTCCGGTAATACTAAGAGTTACTTTAAGCTATGTAAGACCCGCTTAAAGGGCTCTGCCCAGTCCGATAGAGGTACCTATGCTTGATGTTGATGGTACCATTATCGTCTATCCCCATACAAAGTGTAAAGCCTTCTCTAAATTCT
This sequence comes from Micoletzkya japonica, assembly GCA_900490955.1. NCBI lineage: Eukaryota > Metazoa > Nematoda > Chromadorea > Rhabditida > Diplogasteridae > Micoletzkya > Micoletzkya japonica. Next base: position 62,871 of record LS855084.1, on the reverse strand, counting down.
TTTCATCGGTTCAGACACTTCCCATGCATTGTCCTTTACTAGAAATACCTAATATAACTGATCCATTCAACCTTCCTAGGATAGATCCTGCTAGTATTGCCAGCATAATCACTAAGTTGTCTCCTAAGACCAATACCTCTCCTGACTTACTACCTAATCTTGTTTACTGTAAATATAAATATAGTCTTGCATTTCCTCTAGCTCTATTGTTCAATCAATCTTTCACAACTGCCACCGTGCCCGTTGCTTGGAGATCTGCCATTGTCAAACCTATTCCGAAAAGAACACTTAAATCTGTTGCTGATTTCAGACTAATTCCCTGACATGTTCAGTTACTAAAATACTTGAGAAATTGTTCATTAGAGAGTTGACTGATTACTTAGAACGTAAGAACCTCTTCGACCCTAATCAAGCTGGTTTCCGTAATCGGCGATCCACTACTACCCATTCTCAATATGTAGAATTCCTCACTACTAATACCTCGTTCGACATTGTCTATTTCGATTACAAGAAGGCTTTCGACTCCATAGATCATCGTTTTGTGCTATATATGTTGTCCTGCCTTGATCTGTCTCCCCATGCTGTAAGACGGATAGGTTCTTACCTCTATGACCGCACTCAAACTGTATCTATAGACAACGCATATTCTGTATTGGTCCCTTATTATTCATTCTCTATATTAATGATATATGTACAGTAATACCACCTAATATCCATTATGGTGTATATGCCGATGATCTCAAGATCTACGCTAGGGTCCCTTTGCATTGTGATGGCCTCCAACTAGCAATCGACAATGTTTGTGAATGGTCTAACCAGTGGAATCTCTCGCTTTCTGTTACTAAGTGTTACGTGCAGCATTTCGGTAACGATAACACTAGAAACTCATATTTCATGAATGGGCAGTTACTGGAACGCAAGGATCTCGTTAAGGACCTAGGAGTTCTAATATCCTCTAGAAATTTATCATTCCATGACCATATCGTGAAGATCAGCAACAAAGCTCGTTCATCAATTAATATTATGTTCCGTACATTCTATTCTGTTGATCCAAATGTATTCATCAATGCATATAAGATATTTGTTCGCCCTCTCTTGGAGTATGCATCCCCAGTCTGGAATCCTACTACAGTCGCGCTAACTAATGAGCTTGAATCAGTGCAGAGACAGTTCACTCGACGGCTATATGCTCGCTGCAATATCCCTTATGAACCCTATCTTGCACGTCTATCTCATATATCACTGCAAACGTTAGAGTTTCGTAGAGCTATCAACGATTATATGTTTATGTATAACTCTATTTACGGTTATTCTTTCTTCAACCCTTCTTCTCTATATTGCCTCTCGCCTTTGTCGCGTGATCTTCGTAATAGTCATAGTAAGCGCGCTGTCATACCTTACCGTTTTAGAACATCCCTTTCGACCTGCGCAAGTAGAACTTTTTCCTATTGGAATAGCCTCCCACAGCCTATTGTAGATTATCCCCATTTATTACTTAAAAACTATATCACGCGTTTAGACAATCGTATTCTTCCCTACCCATCTAATATCCGTTAATATTTCTAATTGTCCTGATGCATTATCTGCACAACCACCGATTCGCATAGCGACGGACATTTCACCAATTCCTATGTATTATCTTCTCACTTCTTTCGCGTATTGATCCGAGGTGAAAATAAATGAAATGAAATGAAACTAGGATGTGCCTCTGTACCTACATACCTTTGTACCTTTGTGTTACATCTTTTGATCGCGATACATCCGGGAAATAGGTGTTTCAAAGTTTGTGAAAGCAAAAAGCTGGCGTACAAACAGTAGTGGAGCGTTCGCATCGGGAGAACACAGGAACCCGGTACAGACGATGCAGGGAAGGGGCGCGAGCGGATAGAAGCGGTAGAGGAGACTCCAGTAAATGTCTTGGAAGAGGTAGGCAAACTTAAGATAGAGCCACAAAAATACGCAAGAAACCAAAACAGAACATTTCAAAGGTCGAAGGATGCCTTAGAAGGTCGAAGGTGAGTAAAATGATGAAAGCTCTGTACCTGAGACACACCCAAGCATATTCGAAAATCCTTGGGCATTGTTTTAGTCTTCGCGGTATTGAGATAGATCATGGTCGGGTGCAGAAGACACATGGCAAAGCTCCCGTATGCCAAGCAGATTCTGCGCTATTGCTGTTTATTTTTTTTATAATTGCTGATTACCTAACAGTTCAGATAGTTTAGTATCGTAAAATAATATTTTATCTTTTAGCTTTGAAAATCCAAATAACTCACTTGTCGTTGATCCAGATAAAGTCTAGGTCGCGGTCAACGTTGAGGTTATATGGCAAAATAGCATCCATTATAGTCTATTCGTAGACAAGCGCGATTAACGAGGGCTGAAAATGAGAACAGAGTAGATTGCTGCTACGGAGCTTGGGCAGGTGTGAAGTCGGGTCTCGGAAGCAGCATGAGCACAGAGTTAGCTAAAACGGGGGAACATCACAGGAATCGTGCATTTCCACGAAAGACGACGACAGTACACGCGTAGCAGACGCTCGGTCCAGTGAACCTGTCCCGCGCATACCCGCTTCGAAGATCCATGTAGTTAGAGCAAGGCAATTACATTGCGGATTACTCCCCGTTATAAGCAAAAAGTGCTTTTTTCGCTTTACTTTTGCAAATTTTGCCGGACTTTGCACAGACTGCATGACCTTTGCTTTTATATAATAGAGAAACGAAGAAGAAAGCCATGAAAATGTGAGCGTCTGAATCAAGATCTATCCTTGGGTATTATGGATTAATCACAGACTATTGGTACAAAGTGAGTTGCGTGATCCCTTAAAACATTTTCGTATTGAGGAAAAATAGGAAAGAGCGCAATGCGCTTGGTAGTACTTTCAAAAAAGTAGATAGTACTAGATACAAGGAAAAGATTAACGGAACGATGTGCTTGATAACGAGAAAAAAGGGAAAATGATTACTGGGCAACGTCAGCAAAGCCATTCTTACTTCAGCTAAACGCAGATATTCTAGCTTGCAGCTGTTTCGCCATCTTATCGTGTATAACATAGGTGAGGCAGCTACAGTAATATTTTGGTCGTAGAACCATCTAACACTCTAAACCCCCGTCTGAAAATATGTCCAAAACAAACTCTCATTACTTCTACATATTTATAATGAAACAAGTTGAGATGCTGTAATTCTTTCATGTTTTTAATTGTTAGTTATTATAGTAAAACTGCTGCAAATCTACCATAATATTGAGTTAGAGAAACAAATCGATTCCAATGAATTGCTTCCAATGAATAATGAGGAGGCACGCATCCAAGCGAGGATGTAACGAAGACCACACATATCCTATGATGGTGAACTTCTAGGGAAACAATATGTCTTATTACAAGTTCCACGAAAGTTGACAAAAAGTACGCAAACGATTGCGAACTGTCTATGCAAATACGCGCGCTGATCTACCTCTCCGGCTCCATTTTTTGCGATTCTATTAATTTCTGACATGGTAACACGTAAGGAGTCAATTGGACAGCGTAATGAGCGGGAATATCTTTTTATTTTAATCAAAAGTATTAAATCGTTCCGTTTTTGGGGACAACTCCCGTGGAACCTGTAATACCAGTTCTGACTACTTTCCGGATGCCATCAGTAATTTTATGACGCATTATCTGAGACGCAGGCCTAGCACAAGCTTGGCACTAGGAATTTTATTTTTAAAACAGCGGAATCAAACGTTTACTGGGGTAGAATTTGACGCTGAATCCAATGGTGAAAACCGCGAATCGATAAAAAAATTTGAAAGAAGTTATTTGCAAAAAAAAACGGATTTTTCGTTGTTTCGGGCTGACCTTTTTAGACACGCATATAACTCCTCAGCATGATGAGTCTAAAAATCGGTCAGCATATCATTTGATAGCATTTTTATCCACTTTCTAATGGCTTAAACACTGTTTTGGTAAAACTTCAAAATAGATCTCAAAATTGTCCCAATGTGAAGACAAAAAATTCATTTTCTGGTTTTCTTCAAATTTCGGCATGACGCAGAGGGATTCAATGATATTTTATTGCAGATTCGAATTCCCCATAGTATTTTACCCCTATAAAAGTTGTCTGGTTTGGCGGGATGCGTCGATCTGCACAAGCCAGGGTCTGACACCGATCTAAATAATGCGATCTGGCTTCCCTCCGCCAACCATTTCAACTGTGCCTGAGTCTATGCGTCCGATTGTCAGCATCAACTCAAAATGTCTCATGTATGGAATTTTTTTTAGCTTTCTAGTACTTTAGATTGTCTATGATAATTTCACAAAGACAAGTTTGAAAACTATGATTTTATTAGAATACTTTTTTCGTTGTTACCTTTCGTCAGCGATTATGGCCCAATTTCGATAACACAAAGAAATGCAATGAAAGTTTATATCAGATTCGGATTCCTCATGATATTTTAGCCCGAGGAAAGTTGTTGCTATGTGGTTTAGTGGGATGCGCTGATCTGCACAAGCCAAGGTCTGGGACCGATTTAAAGGGTCCCTCCAACCATCTCATTCATTTCAAGAGATAACCAATTAAGAGCGGTTGATTGATTGTGAGAGACAAGAGAGGAATGAAGAGACGCAGACAGCGAGAGAAATCTTTGCACAGCTTTTTCTCAGCAACGGCGAAGTTTCAACTAAGAAGGAGAGAGGATGAGATTCAGGACATTGAGAGCTATCCAATGATGTCAAAAAATGCATATGGTAGATATTGCCTGGAAGGGCCCTTTAATAGCACACGGCTCCCCGGCGCAAACCATTTCAGCTGTGCTTGAGCCTATGCTACCAATTGCCAGCATCAACTCAAAATGTGTTTTGTAAAGAATCTTCTTACAGTTAGCCATCCGAAATTTTTTCATTTACAAATAATTTACAAATGCAAAATTTAAAATTACGACAATCAATGTTGTTTTGATTACCGCTTATATTCGATTTCAGCATGATGCAGTAGAATTCAATATATTTTCAATGCAGATTTGAATTCTCTATTATATTTTACTCCTAGAAAAGGTTCTTGCATTTGGATTGGCGGGATGCGCCGATCTATGTAAACCGGTCTAACACTTTTTGAAGACCTGCGGCTGGGAAGCTGTGACAATGTCTGCTGTAGTTGTGCTTATGTGATTGCGCTTTTCACTCAAAATTGTTTCGATTGAGAACCTTAGAGCTTTCAGAACAACGAGCAGTTTCAGTTTTACAACTTTTATCAGGACTAGCAGTGGATGGGGATCCAAGGGAGGGGGCTTTGTTATAGATAGGAGAGGTTAAAAACTTCGAATCTTCTTCAAAAACCCACTCAGTCCGAGTTGCCGTAGAATCTTGAGTGCAGTTCTCTCGATCCTCGTTTGGAGCTACTCCCCCCGTGCTCCAAGTCTTCAGGGGGGAGGATCCATCCTCTTTTCCGCGATTGAATAGACGTGGGGCACTCAGATGACAGACGAAATGGAGAGCCGACCGCGCGTGAGTGGAACAGAGAAAATGAATCCTGTTCGCTATTCGCAACGAGCAGCGCTATTCTAATATATACAAAAAAACAAATGCTCAGCATTATAAACCAAGCCAAGCCTTATTAACGAAGCTTTCTTATTTTGTTACATTAGAACGTTGCTGATCAATAAAAATGTCACCTGGAAGAGTTTCAAACATCTCCCTTTTTGAGAAAAAAGTCCTAGTGCCAAGGTGTGGTCGACCCTCTCAGACAACTCGTCTTATATTTATTATATCATACCGCGTTGTTGCGGGGTATGGGAAGAGGTGGTGGGGTTAACCTGGAAACTTTGTTTGAATAAATTACGATTCTGAATGGATCTCCTTTACTACGATCAGAACAGTGCGTCGCGCTTGACAAAGTCCGACCTAACGGAAAAAGTTAATTATGGTTTGGAAACTCGATAAAAACCTTTTACGGTGGCTAGTTTGTTTGCTTATTTGCTTCCATATGAAATATGGAAGCATGAAATAAAAACAACAAAATTCCTTTACAACTACATTCTTAGCTATTACGCTTGCGAATCAGGCGTGTTCAAAGGAAACAAACAATTTATCCCTTCTTTTATTCTCTGTTCTCTCCTCTTTTCCCATTATATCTTATTCATCCTTTCTGTGCTTTCCTAGGTTTTGCAATGAGCGGCATTAGCCTGAACAAACGAAGGACAGTATAAATGGAAGGGCTTCGATCAGTGGACATTCCAATCTGCTGGAGAGCCATCTTAGCCAGGTTCGAGCATTCATCCACAATTTGCTTGCTTAAGTTGAAAATCCTTTAGCTAAATATTTCAGCTACCAGAGATGATCTTTATTGTCGTCTTCGCTCTCTTCAAGCTTTGTGTCACCTCTCCTCTCGGAGGAATAGAAAAGGAGTATGTAAAGGAGGGAATGGACCTGACTGAGCTCAATGCTGTAAGTTTTCAACGCAACTCAGGCATTATTACATATGATTCCACTTACCACCGAAGAAACTACGAAGAAACTACCTTCACATCAAATTTCTTCATTCAGGACATCACAGAATTGAGTCGCGAAGTCGAGGAAGAGTTCAAAGGAAGAGATAGCGAGGTATTCTTGTTTTATTATTCGTTTGAATCTTACTACGCAGAATAATGATTAAACTATGTCTCTTCATATGAGAAACGGGCATTAAGCTGAAACAACTGCGCGCTGCTTTCGACAAGACGATCTTTCCGATTGAAACTCTCATTCCTGTCCCTTCCATCAACGATCTCAACAAGGAAACTGCGGCTGAGCTCTTTGAGGGGGATCTTCTTCTTACTCCGTAATTTCATCATTTCATAATCCTGTTCAAGACTTCATTCATTATTTCCTTATTTATGTAATTTGAATAATTAATTTAAGTGAGCAATGGAAGATCGCAACGGATCTGGACCCTTCGCAGCCCCTTACCCGTAGACAGGCTCTTTCCAATGCTGCACAGCTATGGACTCCGATGGGAGCACCGGTTGTCTACTACAAATTCGACCCTAACTTCCGTATGCTTTCAATAAAAAATCAAACAGCTTTTATTTTTCTCAATTTCTCACATTGTGGAGACATCTAGAAAGAAAAATACCTAGTAATGAACCATATTTTAGCCGCGGCCACCCGTCAACTTGCAATGGAAGGAATGAAATTCTGGGAAGAGCGAACCTGCATTACATTCCAACCAGCTGCTGCCAACATGCAAGCATAGTCAGTTAATTTCTTCGTTTTGACTTTATTTTTCCTAGTTGAAGGGCCCTCTGGCCATCTCATTCATTTCTAGTTTTAACCAATGCGAATGCAAGTTTCAAAGTTTCTATTTTTTACTCGAAACCCATGACACTGACAATGAGAGCTATTCAATGATGTCTAAAAATGCATATGCTAGAAAGTGGTCAGAGGGGCCTTTAATGTTTAAAACTTTATCTTTACTTTGCATTATTCTTATTTTCTCCTGTAAAATGTTGTAGTATCTACCTGCAAGCAACGCAACAAGGTTGTTTCTCCATGGTCGGAAGAACAGGAAGACAACAGGCGGTCAATCTCGGGCGTGGATGCGAATACGTATGTTTCTTTTTTATAATATTTCCCTTCTATTAATTTTATTGATAAAGTTTTTATTGATAAAGGAGAAATGAATAAGCAAGCAGCACAACAACATTAATTTCTTGATGATGCACACCAGTGGTGATAAACTATATTTTTATTTTATTATTTATCGCAACACTATTGCAGCTCTCCATTGCTGCTCACGAGATTTCGCACGCCTTCGGAACTCTTCATGTGCAATCCCGTTCCGACAGAGACAAGTAATTTATTTTCAGTGTTTAAAATAATTCAAGTTCAAATTATAGATTTATGTTTGTCATATAACCAGTTTTTGGGGGTTATTATAACTGAAGTGCAATTACTTTATTAGATCAAATACTTTTAAGCTATGTCACCATCGATACCAACAACATCCCTCAGAATGTAGCTCACAACTTCGCAAAGGACCCTCAGGTGAGAGAATAATATAATTCTATGATAAACATAAGGTGTCGAACATTAATTTTAATTTACCATAATCTTAAAAGCACATCCATCTAATTTTTCAATCCTTTCAATCCTTTTTTCAGGGGTACGGTCAACTGAGCAATTACGGAATTCCCTAAGAATTCGGATCAATGCAGCATTACGAACAATTTGCGTGCGTTTTTCTAACTTTTACTACTCATAAAATTAGATTATTTATTTATTTATTTTATTTATCGAATGCAAAGTGAGATTAGGTTTTATTACTTTTTTTATTTATTATTGTATAGTTATTAGAAAAGCTGATACCAAGCTTTTCAATTTTATAATTATTAGAAAAGCCGACAACCACAGTGTTCTAAATGTTAAGCGAACGAGCCAAAATGCTTAGAATACGGTGTCTTCCGTGCGAGAGTTCCTACCGAAATCAGGGTTATTTTTCGGCACCTCGTTCGCTTGACATTTTCACTGTTGTCAGAACACTGTATAACAAACGGGGGGAGGGGGAGAATAACCTTGTCTAAAGCTTCGCCATCAACCGAAACCGCCCTACAATCTGTCATATTCCAACTACCAGTACAGTATGGAGTCCCCGCGAGCCACATTCTACGATACTCTGCTAATCAACACGATGTACAAATGCACAAGTGAGTAGTATATTCGCTTGCGAACTTTGCTATGTAACAATAATTTCACAATGAGGATTAAAGGGCCCCTCTGAGGACATTACCAGTCCTCAAGAGCACATTTTGAACATTCATTTATTTTTATCTGTAGCAAAACAGTAATGTCTTCATTCTTTCGATAAGCGATGCCTACGAATCAGACCGCTCGCGCGCTGCAGTATTCGCAAAATGACATTCGTATTCGCGCGGTCCCTGAAGAGCAATGTAACTTTGAATAGAACTTGCTTCAATTGAACAGCGGAGAGTGGCGCGAAAAAGATGAAAATATAGTATTGTAGGTTTTCGACATTGCTCTTTCAGATGAGAGGAAGAAACCTGGGGATCAAAAAGTGCTCAGAGGGGCCCTTTAACGATTGTATAAATTGTAGGCAAGTGCCGCAACCAAATCACTTGCTACAACAATGGAGTACAGCATGGACGCGATTGCAACAAGTGTGCATGCCCCAGAGGATGGGATGGAGTCAACTGCCAGTCCAGGGTAGCATATTGTTCTAATAAAATACAGTTAACAATATTATGAAACCAAGTTCAGTTTTATTTAATCTGTAGCACACAAAGGATATAATTATTTAAGATTTCTAAATGTTCAGCCCGCTGGTACTCAAACCGTCAGTGTTACCCAAAACGGACAGAGACTTCGCGTGGCTCTCGAAACTGCTTTCAGCGGAAGATTTGAGGAGAAACTCTTCGTTCTTCAGGTACTACCTATTACAGTAATATTTTCTCTACTATATCATATAAGAAGAAACTCGATTTTTAAAAAAAGTTTCTTCAAATTACATGTTCCTTTAGGCTCCGGCTGGTCGCAGAATTCGTATCCACGTCAACTCTTTCGGAGAGTAAGTTTAATTTGAATAAAAACCCTCGATATTATAACTGAAATTACTTTTCAGTGGACAAACTTCTCGTTGCATGAACTTCGGAATGGACATCGCTACTGCGCGGGACACTCGTATCACTGGATACAAGTGAGAATATTAAATTAATTAAATATGAATGACCTACCTCTAAATCTCTTCGTCTTTTGCGATTGAAAATTGTATCTTACAGATCTGCTCGAACCCTCACATCAACGATCTGACTTCTGAGGGAGAGACCGCTCTTGTCTACATCTACAGAGACGTCAACTGGAAGGTGTGGGCTGATCTGACTCTGAGCCTTGTTTGAGGAATAAGAGCGAACGACTGAATAAAGCCATCTGCATACTGTACCGGCAAACACAGATATGTCATATCAACTATAAAATTTAAAAAAAAGCTAACATATATAGTCAATCTGTAACAAATAGTACGCTCACTTAAAGGACCACTCAACTTTTTTAACACATCATTGGAAAGCTCTCAGTGTCCTGAGTATCATGTTGTCTTCTTTAAGCGTACAATTTCTGGGGGAAGAATGGGTAGTCGAACGTACTACTTGATTGGAATTATCAGGGATGAGAGTCGCACGTAAGAGGCGACCCGTCGCACAGGGAATGAGAGTGCGAATGTCGCACTATTTATGCGTCGTGCGTTTGCTCACCTCTACTGTGAATTTTTTGCTAACTGAAATAAAAAGTTCAAATCAAAAAATAAAATGTTCATTGCCTTTACCTTTGTACTACTTACAGTTGTGTTAAGCGTTTTAATTTTAGTCCCCGTGATCTTTACAGACGCGTCATATAGTCGAGGAAAACGGAACGTATAATTCGTGATTCCGCCGGTACGGTGTTTAGCGAATTTTTTAACTTCTTTTTCTTTTAAACGGTGCCATTTTACTCCAAGAAAAGATATCAGGAACATGGATATGTTTTGAGATCAGTAACATCTAAAATTTCTCATTATACGTACTAGAAGTTGATTACATCGCTTTGAAAGCCACCGGAATCAGCGCTACAACCGGAACGATTATATCTTCCTTTTTTCTCCACTATAAAGGTCTTGTGGGAAGAAAGGTCTAAACGTACCTAGCAACATTATCCAAGTCAAGAAAGCCTTATACATTTCATACACACCTCTCTTCTATCAACGTCTTGAATTTGTATCCTTGCTTTTTGCGTAATATACACAGCGAAATTTCCCCACGTCGCGACCTCGCCCAAGTTTCCCTAGCCGACTGGGGAAACATTCCCAAGGGTGACGTCGTGGGGAAATATTCCCCAGTCGGCTGGGGAAATTTCGCTGAGTGTACACGTACTCATGAAAGGAATACGTCTTCAGAGCGATCTAGATTCATTATTACAATGTGAGTAGCGTAAAAATGAGTCCGAAAGACTCCCACGAAAATCATGCTTCATTTGCTAAATGATTAAAGTTTCACTCTTAAAATCTTAGAACTATAATTTTAGAAGGCAATGGTGCATGTTTTTCTTTTTATTCACTGTTCTCTTGGAACCGTTGGGCTTGGAGTGAATATTTTACTTGCCTATATAATCTTGTTCCACACACCTCCTGGCTTCAAGGTGAGTTTATCAACAAATTTCTTTTTCATTATGTTAATACTTCTCATTTTTTGATATCCCTGCACACCGCAATCCAATTCCCATTACACTCACAATAAAAATTAATATTTTGGAAAGACAGGGAGTATAGAAAAAGCGCTAAAATTTCATGAGAAAGAAAAATAAGAAGTCATCTGCAGATAAAAACAATTGAAAATATATACATTTACAGTCGTACTCGTTCATTCTGCTGATTGGTGTAATCACCGATATCATTGCTATATCCTCTGATCTGGTCATTATGCAAAGGTAGTCATTTCATGATTCTCTTTCATGATTACATTCTGCAAAGTTTCTGCTGAATACTTCTCCACGATTTTCACCAAGTGAATAATTCACCAGCCAGTGGGGGGAATTTCTCCTTTTTCTAATTGTTCGCTATGTGCTCACTAGGTGCATATCTTGGTGAATTTTGTGATGAATTGTTGACCCTATATATGGACGCTTCAATTTACGCTCAATCCATTTCTGCTTCAGGATAGCTATCTCAACACCTTCCATCATCTTCTTCTCTCTTGGCCCATGTGGTCTCGTGTCTCCTCAGGTAAGATAGGGTTCAATTTAAAAAGGGCTTGTTTTAATATGACTTGATTATGAAAATCCACTTGTTACGATGAAACTTGACTAAAACTTCTACTAAACTAAAAGCTGATCAATGTGCATTAAATCACACGCTGACCTGAATTTTACCACCTTGCGTGAAAAAATTCGTTTCTTATATATCATTATTTTAATTTCTTTTGTATAATAATATAAAAAAGTTCTCTTCCTCAGGCATGCTACCTCGGCTACTGCTTCTTTCTCAATGCTCTCGTCTACTCCATCTTTATTCTCTGCGTAGCTTACTGGTACAGGTACGCTCATCTTCTTTTTCTTTAATTTTCATCCTATTCCCGTTAATAATATATCGAATTATAAAACTTAATGGTTTTATAATTAGATATATTGCAGATACTGGATAGTTACGCACAGTGCCCCGAGTCGCATCGCTCTGGCGATTATTCTTCTCGTTTCCTACGTGCCCTGTCTCATTCAACTGGTATCATTATTATGTATATCGCTGAGGAAAACGGTCTTTTTGTTTCATAATTCCCTTCCCTAAAAACCCTCACAAGAATAAAAACACAAAGCTAAACAAGATTATTTTACCAGCTCACATTTGCCACGGCTCTGTCACCGGTGAGTGAGGTGCATCCTATCGTTGCCCGCCTTTATCCACAATATGATCTTACGGGCTATGCAGTAGGAGGTGAGTTTATTCGAATGTGTTATTGCTAAGAGCCTAACCCTAGGAAAGGCTACAAATGTAAAGTATGTACATGCAAAGGTAAAATTGTCGTCGTGAATGTCTGCCAAACCTAGAGCAAGGAAACAATTTACTAAGCTATATTCTTGTTATTATGGCCGGGCTGAACGGCAGGAGACTTTAGTTCGACTAACTTGTGCTAAAACCGTCAAATGAAGAACTAAAAAAGCATACGATCTTAGGAATTTATGTCTTAGGAGTCTTCAGCCGCGAGTCTAATCTGTCGAGATTAAAGGGCTCCTCCAGGCGATATCTACCATATGCATTTTTGACATCATTGGATAGCTCTCAATGTCCTGCCGCGCGATTAATCCCCCCTAAGTTCACCGACTTCTCAGCGATCTTTCGCTGGCAGGTCGCGCGGGTTGGGCAAAAATTCGGGAGAGATTGGCCAACTTTCGGCCATGGGAAGGGAGAGGACCGTGAGGGGGATGTAGCGTCAGCAAGACATATATCTTGTATGGAGCAATAGGTATGCGTATTACTTGGTATTTTCGCATTGCGGGTTCGGCTCCACCTCTGTGAAACTTGTTTTTGCAGATTTTGCCTTTCATACTTTATCTCAATAAAATGTGTACGAATTCTATATTTTTGGAATCAGCGCAATTGATGCGTCAGCATACGCTAAGAATTAGGATCTAATTCCAAGATTTGCATTGTTAACAACCCTATAAAGTTAAAATAGGATAACAAAAGTTAAACATTCGTAA
>LS855047.1:102252-137896 GCA_900490955.1 Micoletzkya japonica | reverse complement strand
GAGAAGGGACTGTCTGACGTGCAGAGAAGAATGGGGCATGGCGGGTGAGGGAAGAAGAGGACGAAGGAGGGCAGCCGACCGGCGTGGAGGGGGAGGAATGAGGGAATGAATGTACACGAAAAGAGGAGTTCATTCGGTTCACTTAATTTTTTAGAAAAGCCAGAACAACTTGGTGCATAAATTATGGGACACCCTAATAGTATATCAGCACACAGTGATTCGACCCTAAAGGGAGTGCGGCGTTATGACGTTTCGAAAACCTCGTCCGCGCCGTGCACTCACAGGCACACCACGGCCTTTTTGAACCCTTATTTCTCAGAGATGAAATACACCATGATCATCTTCTTCTAGATATGGATAGTATGCTTGGTCGTCTAAAGCGCTACGGAGAGTTTTGTTCGAATTTCTCAGGAATAATATTGTTATACCCTGCCAAATTTGCTCCGTCGCTCTTCCGAAACCATTTTCCGATTAGAGATAGAACAACTATACATGGGCGCCTTGACTCGTTCAACCGGTTGGCGCTGTGTCCTAGTGGATAGCGCGTTCGTTTTGCAAGCGGATGGTCGGGGGTTCGAATCCCGCCCCGCGCCCCCTGTTGCATTGGTCGCATCACTGTGCAGCACAACAATGTTATTATTTTTGTTCTGCCTCTCATCAAAAAAGTTGTGCCTTAGAACAACACAGATATCTACTTACAGTCAAAAAAATTCCTCGCATGGATTGCCATTTTTGTCTTTCTCTTCTATATTGTGAAGATGATACGCATGCCGTGGAAGGTTCGACAATTTCAGTATCAGGTCAGTTGCTTGCAGTATCGAAGATCGAAGAATTTTAACACGTCTACCTTTTTTAAATTAAAATAACAATGTTCGTTATTTACATCGCGTTCTCGTTACAGTTAATCGATTTCTCTTACGCCTATCCAAAATCAGAGCAGGATACGAGACCCCCAAAACAGGTAAGAAGATCTGCAACCAGCCTTTATTTTCTGCATTAAGTAAACAAAAGGCTGTTATTTTTAGGTTTTACTTTGGGACTATTTCTTCCTGACAGATATGGCAGGAGTTCTGAACAAGAAGCAATGCGAGTACACCTGTCAATACTATCACAGAGGAGGGTGAGAGGCTATACATTAAAGGTTGTTATCGTTTGGGGTTATAATATGCCCAACCCCCCATATACCCCCTCTTATTAATCCGTCCGTAAAATATCTTACTAACTTTATCCAAACGTAAAAATAAATCTATCCATCCGTAAAATAGTAAGCCATATAATTGAAAAAAACAATGTGTTAAGTCTCGACGCGGCTGATGCGGACGCAATAATTTTCCACATGAGAAGCTTCCTGGTGAGATCGGTTGTCTTCGTATTACTTTGCTTACACCGAGGCGGTAGAGTCAGACTCAGGCGACCGATGAAATCACATGAAATAGAAAATTGGGAAGGCGAAGCTGTGCTTTGCAGTACTTCTTCAAGCACATTCCACACGTACGCCGACCGGAACAGTACTACATTGCATACGAAAGAGAACCACCTCATTTCGTGGGGGAAGGCGCTAGATGGGTGAGAACATTGTGGGCTTCTCGAGAGACTTGATTGACAATATTTCTCTACATCTCAAAAAGAACACTTCATATTTATCTTATTTCTCGCGTTATTATCCTTTCGAAGGTTCCTGGAGACTTCTTCAATGCGACAATGGGTTACAAGATGGACCCTCGAACGTATTATCTCGGATACGGAAGGGTCAAGAAAGCCATTACGCCGTTCGAGAACAGCCGACTGACACCGGTTTCTGATGAGGAAGTAACGATCATTATCTATATAGTTCGAGGAGATATCTATAGCGGAATAAACTGATCCGTCAGTTTCCTCCGTTCCAAAATGAGTCTAATTCTCTCACTTTTGCACACTCTCTCGCCTTATATTCGGAACGATTTTCCGACGAATCTTTTTAGTCACTATATATAGCCATTATCTTGTGAAATGTAGGAAGATTTTTTTGAAAACATGAACAAGTGAACCAGTGAGTATGAATATTGTGTAGGTGCGAAAACAAACTTTGCATTTCAGTTCGAGGAGATCTACGCGCGTAAGATCGGCATGACGTACATAATGGTCTCCAACTGCGTTCTCGTCCCTTCCAAGAGGGATGAGTATGCAGTGGTGCGCTATTTCACGTACTGATTCGATTTTAAGATGATTTTTAAGATGACGTATTTTTTAAGATGATTCGTCGGAAGATGATAACATCTTCCGACGAATCATCTTGTAAATTAGAATTTTATTCTTGATATGAAAAAGTACCTAGGTGACTAGGTCTATGCAGGAGCTGGCGGACTACATCAACATGACGGTGGTGGGCGGATGCGATGACCTGTTCACGAACAATGCCACGACCACACGGAAGGAGTGCGAACGGACCGATGACAACTGCGATGTGAATATGAGTCGTGAGTGACCACAATGGAACTGTCTATTATGTGCTGGAATTTAAAGCAAACTGTACAGACAATTGCTTCACTTTTAAGTTTTAAAAAACCAATCTAAAGTTGAACCGCCGCAACTTTTTATAATGCTTCATATAGTGTGATTGAAGCCCTGCCCTTTGAGGTGACCACTTCTTCAACGTAGCCTTTGAGAACAGTGTCTGTTCCAGCTACACTTCGGAGAAGTATTACCGAAATGAGTGAGCTGTCTTTACTGGTCTTCACACAATTGCAATTTATGTAACATCGTACTTCGAAAAAAACCTAACTACTTTCATACGTGGGCAGGGTCTGCAGTTAACTTTTGCAGGAGTCTTCCCATGCATAGACATGGGCCAGATAAGATCAAATCATTTTGCGCAGCGACCTGACCAATGTTAGAGAAAATATGCAGTGTCTTACTCACGCACGTCAACTGTAACCGTGCCCGCGTATGATACTTTGAAACAGAAGTATAAAACGTGCTCACCGTAAGCAACGTAATGCAAAACTCGAGCGTTATCTGACTGGTGACTTCCTCGGATTTTGACGCTCTTTCGAATGGTGCATGTCTCATTTGAATCCCTTTCCGAGAGGTGAGATCATCTCCTTGCTAGATAGTGGAATGCCTAGATTCGACACGGTGCCCATCGTCCTCCGTCGCAGCATCGCCCGTCAGTCAGTCCCCGAGGGCTCGTTCATCGCAGCCGACGACTTCAACTCGCCTCGCGAACTGGCAGAGTACCTCAAGATGGTCGCGGCCAACAAGACCCTCTATAGAGAGTAAATATTTTAGACCGCATTGTACCGTCCGATAGTTCAGATACTAGCAAATAATTTCAAAAGATTTAAAAATATAATATTAATTTACATACTTATTTCTGAGCAAATATGTATGTTTGAGGTATTTTCGCTGGCGAGATGAGTACTACTTCGCCGATCGATCGGAGGGATTGTGCCAGTTATGCAGGTGAGGTTCCAAGGGAAGTATAGATACTTATACAAGAGACCATCAGTTACATTTAGGGATTTGCACTTCAACAACGTCACGCGTCTCGACAGACCGATACTGGAGTATTACACATTAGATCAGTGCGAGGTACGCTTGTTATTTCCCCAACTAACTCAAACTACGAAAACTGTTATGTACACTCATGGATAAAGCAATGATTCTACTGCTATCTATTGAAGAGAAACGTGCATGATCTGTTTAGCCTAGTTAGCTCACGGATCGACTCAAAAGTAAAATTTCAGCTCAAAGGCGCTCGTAATATAATGGAGCACAAGTGGCCCCCGCAAACTGTCCGAGAACGGCTATTTCCGAAGAGATACAAGGAGCAAGTGCATACACACAATAACTCGATCACGACAAGATCGACCTTCTTCTCCCTATTCTAGCACTCTATGCCAGAATTCATAATTATCTTATTATTAGGCATCTTTTCAACATTTTCATAATCAACTTATTGTTAGGCATCTCTTCAACATTGTCAAACTTCATGTCGGGTATAAATAATCACCTTTACTGCAGCTCCACCAACCTTTCACACAAAACCAATCCAGTAAACCGTTGACAAACATTATATTCATCATTTATAACATTATGCTATTTCATTTTTTACACGAAATGTAACCGATTATGCCGTTGGGAACCTCGATTATGCAAAAAATAACACATTAATCATGCACGGAAGAAAATGAGTAAACAAATAAGGCGGAGGCATTAAAACACGATAAATTACATCTTATCGAGCAGACCCTGAATCTGCTGGACGGTGATGGGGTGCATGAAGGGAATCTGCTGCTTGAACTGGGCAATGGCCACCTCGCGACTCTCCGACCACTCGAAGAGAAGTCTGCAAAGGGATCGGGATTAGGGGGAGGGGAGGGGAGGGTAGGGGGGGGGGGGGATACAGACGGACAGGTTCTGATAAGAAGAAGTCACGAGGGGTAGATAGATGGCTAGCGCGATTGGAGATGGACTAAGATTCAAAAATTGTAGGCGTGCATGATTTGCTTTTCACCCCTTACATTTGTCCAGACACAGACATTCTTTCGTCGTAACCCCGCTTACCTGTACATCCTCTTCGCGTACTTCAGTCTTCCGTTCTTCTTGGCAAAATCGAGTGCCGGCTGGATCGCCGGCTTCCTGAATCAAACAATTTAACAGCATACATACGTGGGCAGGGTCTGCCGGTAACTTATTGTTAGTGCAGTGGCCCTCCCATACATAGATATCGCACAATTTCGCTAATATATTAATTATGTTGCAGTGAGCTAACCAATACATGCAAATTTTTAGCAGTAAGTCACCCAACCACGGTGCCTACAACCGTGCCCGTCTATGATTCAACAGTACATGATTCAACGATTCAACAGTGTAACAAACTGTCTGAAATGAATAAAGAAACGAGGCTGACCACTTGGAACTCATCCCGAGCGAGATCCAATTCACTAGCATCTCGCAGTTGCCGCTAGTCGCAATGCCCCATTCCGGTCTAGCGAACAACTCCAGCTAAAGCAAGAAATTAGAATTGTCTTGTATCGGCGACCATCATCAATGCACTCATTGATTGGCCAGTAATCATACACCCGAAGCACGCACCCGACCGTCGGGTGGTAGGCCGCTCTTTTAATCAGAAAGCTTACTTGGTAGGCATCACATTATATAAGAAACCTAATTGGTAGGCTATGAAAAGCCACAATTTTTACTATGGTAGGCCCCAATTCGAAATAATGGCCCACGTATGCCAGTAATCGACGCTTATATACGGTAACTTTTACACATTTAGAGCACTTATTATTTGCCATAGCCTAAACTAATGCTCGAGCTATGAACAGTTCACCTGTGAACTCCTTTTTAGGATCCTATAATGTACGAAACACAATAAAACATAAATAAAAGAGTAATAATAGAAGGACCTTTGCATGTTCGATGGGCGCGTTCTGCTTGATCAGATCCAGTACGAACACCTCAACACGTATAGAAAAATAAAATTCCTCAAAGACACAACGGAGACCTTCTGTGGCGCGGAGAGAGCTAGGAAAGAAGCGGGAGTCGGGGATGGATTGGTCGTCAGTTCCTTCGCTGTAGCATTGCACGCGACGATCAGAGACTCGTCTAGCCACCTATAACACGCATCGCTCCATTCTTTAGAAACCCTTAGAGAACAGCTTGTGAGAGATACTGGACTTGACAGTGGTTGGAAGTGGTCAACTACATTCCCCCGCGCTCGTTCCTCACTCACTTGGGTTGTGCAGGGGGCATGCCCTCTCCATACAGCCACTCCTTCACCAGTCCCTCCACCTCCTTCATCTTCGGGTACTTCTCCATCATGTACTCCAACCACGTCTCCGTATCCAGACTCTGCAATGTATTATTCCGCACGCCCCCGTTACGTCACTAACATATTCCCGAAATTGGGGTAGAAAATAGAGTTATCCCGATGACAGATGATCAAGTCATCTAAATTTCATTTTTGTCTGCGGTCTCTTTATTCTTCTCCCCTCCCTCTCTTCATTCTTGCACTTTGATGACACGGTCACCGGTCATCGGGAGAACTCTAGTAGAAAACTACTATATTATACATAAGTTACCTACCAAACTGGTTGAGTAAAAAGCAGAGAAGCAAACAAAACCAACGTGAGAGGAAACTGTCCCCATCCCCATTCCTCCATAATCTCCCCCTCCCTCTTACAATTACAGTACCTTACTCGCGTGTGCCTTCACATGTTCCTTCAGGAAATTCTCCGTCTCTTCCTTCGTCAGAACATTCTGTTCAATGTACAACAGCAGAGCCGAACCCTGCAGAGAACACGTCATCACATCTACAATTGCTAGCCTGCATCACAAACATTCACTGATTAAAAAATGAAAAAAAAAACTACCATCACTCACTATTCTGCAGCATTAACGCTCAAATTAGCAATCTGCAGTTTGATGTGCCAACCTTCTCGTAAGGCAGTATGGTATACGCATCATCGGGGTCGTTCTCTCCCAGATCCTGTCTGAGACGAGTCTGCGGAGGAGGCAGCAACTTGAGGGTCGGGGCGATCTCCTGAATATACGTAGTTCTCATTTCAAGACAACTTTCTGCTTTCGTAATCTCTTCGCTTGGAACAAACTTCCCAATGACATATGACAGATTTCGCGAGAGTATCGAGAGGTTTCAGACCCTTCCGGCGATAGGAATTTCATAGTCACCGAATTTGATGAAAATAGTGTTACAAAGTTGGGGTGTTCCGCGAAAGAGCTCGAAATGGCACATCTTCAAATATCCATAACTTTCTTCAAAATGAACATTTTCACTCACTTAATTCACCAATTTGAACCTCAAGACGAGATTAATCAACCTGACAAATTAGATTTTCATTTTATGAAAATCTGTTTTGTTGCTGGAGCGCGGTAACTTACAGACTGTTTATTTTCTTAAAAGCAAAAATACCGCTAAACCACCTTATACGCGTTTATAATGATATTATAGGCTACAAAATATATATATTTTTTGAATTTTTCTCAAACCTCGTAGATTTTCAGAAAAACGCGCTTTTACAATTTCACTACCTTAATTTCAAAGTTTTATTAACTGTTCTATATGGCATTTAAAAGAGCTTTTTACGCTGATTCGAATGATGTATAATACTATAATGAAAAGTATATGGACCACAAAGTTATTCGTAAAAAACTAAAACCCTAAGTTTTGGCGGGTTCGACCCCGGCTGAGACAAATATTTTGCAAAAATTTTTTGTTGAGTTTAAGCTCGCAAAGGGTTTTTATGATGATTAAGATATGTACTAAGAAGTAATTGATGATTTTTAGGCATCAATATTGAAAAATGGTCAATTTTTTAAGCAAGTTGTTTACGAATAACTTTGTGGTTTTTCTCTCTAATTTTCTTAATAGTGTTATCATTCGAATCAGCGTAAAAAGCGCTTTTTAATGCCATATTGAACAGTTAATAAAACTTTGAAATTAAGGTAGTGAAATCGTTTTTTCTGAAAATCTAAGGTTTGAGAGAAATCCAAAAATGCTATTTTGTAGCCTATAGTATCATTATAAACGCGTATAAGGTCGTTCAGCGGTATTTTTGCTTTTAAGAAAATAAACAGTCTGTAAGTAACCGCGCTCCAGCAACAAAACAGATTTTCATAAAATGAAAATCTAATTCATCAGGTTGATTAACCTCGTCTTGAGGTTTAAATTGGTTAAATAAGTGAGTGAAAATGTTCATTTTGAAGAAAGTTATGGATATTTGAAGAGGTGCCATTTTGAGGTCTTTCGCGGAACACCCCAACTCTGACGCTCCGCCACAGCCGCAAAAATGAAAATTTCGAAAATCGGTGTCATATTCGATCTTTCATTACTTTCATTTAGAAACTTTATTGTCTCCTTTCTTATGTACCTCTGTACATAACTATTGAGCTTTTAGAAAGCTCTCTTATGCCTACTTATGAACTATACTGTTTCCTGATATTAACACTGCCTTGCTATTTAAGTGTGGATAAATCAATCAATCAATCAATCAATCAATAGTGAGACTAGTGTATGACTGGGGGAAAAATATGACCAGGAACGATCTCAACGAGGATGATGCCGTCTTCTACATTCGCATTCATCTCCTCCCTAGTCTTTCACATGCAAATCTAGAATCTAGAGATTTGACTCTATTCATGGCACTGACCCGAATATTACAGTAGAGTCATGTTAGCCTAGGAGTAGACATCCCACAAAGTAGTCCTAACCCACTCACATTGAACCCCTCGACAGCATCAAAGTACCGTCTAGCCGTGCCGTAGATTCGCTCGTTGATTCGTCTCTCGAGATAAACGGTGAAGCCTTCGTTCAACCTACACGTAGAATTCACAGAATATCATACAACAAGCTTATCTTTACGAGTCCGAGTAATGATGAACTAAATTATATGTGAAAAACTGGCGTCAGAACAGAACTCAAACTATTTTTTAAAACCTCTAATTTAGACTAACGTCCCTCTGAATAACCACACCCTCAACCCGTTCATAGTCCAACCCACCAGAAGTGGTCCCAGCTTGCAGTAGTCACGAGATTCCCCGTCCACGAATGGGCAATCTCATGGGCAACCACAGACACCAGCGACTTGTCGCCAGCCTCAATTCACTTTCTTTATTCTCTGCCACTTTTCAGAAGGTGGGTAAGGTGAATAAATATACTATTGAGATGGCTTTTAAGCTTAAACGCATATTTCTTCCAATGTCACGCCTCCAAAGACCCCGCGTGCATGATTGCTGCTAGGCTGTTAAAAAGCTCGATCTATGCATTAGAGTGTCTCATTCGACGCATGGTTTTAGTAAAATGATCCAGAACTGAGCTGACTCACGATAATGGTAGGTGTGACGAAGGTCAGACACGGGTTCTCCATTCCTCCGTAGGGGAAAGTGGCCGGGAGAACGACCAGATCGTACCTGATCACACTAGTCAAGAGGGAATTCCTTCTGGTTGTTCAATATTCCTTTTCCCGATTGCCTTTTCGAGCCATATGTTTCGCTGCTTTTGTGACGAGACGCCTCGCGGTTATGAATGATGAAACATATAATAAATTAAATGAAACATATAATAAATGAAAAGACCGAAATGGAATGCTCTACTCTCCCACCCCTACCCTCCCCCGCTCCCCCTACCTCTTCCACACGTACGGTCCCGCAATCTCCTCTGCCGTCTTCAGGAACTCTTCCGTCTCCGTAAACTCCTGCAGATCATGAATTTAATATCGTTTTTAGTATTCGTTAATCCTGTAATTACCACAATAAATAGCAAGTAAGCGCAGAAATTATGGAAAACAAACGTCGGCCGCCGCTTGGACAACGGAGGGCTCAGCCCAGACAGCAGAACGGGGTCCGATCTCACGAGAGTCGAGGACACCGACGACAATGGCGATGAGGTACGAGGGAATGGGAATGACCTGGGGGAAGGCAAGGGGTGTAGGGGTGGAATCTCATTGTCAGACTAATACATACACATGCCATTTTGCCTTGAATAAAAATTAAACACCCCGCAAGACTATTCGGACAATATTTAGTTAATCATGCCAAATTTTTCATGAAAAGCCTAGCCACATATGATTGAGCATGAATACCTGTGCAAAGGAGAAGGTCCAGTTGTTCGGATCGGTCGTCTCCTTTCCCGTGGAAATAGCACTCATGAGACAAGTCAGGCCAGCCGGTACCGTAACCTGCAGATAGTAACACTCAAACATTTCTTCCTTTTACTAATTACTTTTTTTAAAGGTAGAACCTCCCTTCTCTAACTCTGATCATAATGCGACTGAGTTCTCATTAACTGTACAGCACACCTTTCCTGTCTTTGAATACGAATTGAATTTTCACAAGGCTGATTACGAGGTAATAAACGCACAGCTCGCAAACGTAGATTGGTGCGGGTTGCTCGGCCAGATCTCCACTTTAGCAGATGTAAATCAAATGTACGAAGTATTCAAAAACGTGCTGCGCAAGTGCATTGACATCTTCGTGCCCGTAGTTAAGGTAAATGCTTCTGTTGGAATTGCGCCTCCTCACTTGAAGCGTTTAATGCAAAGACGTTTTGTTTTGTGGCAGAAAGCAACTGAAACTGAACAGAATGAGGACTGGAAGGAATTTGGAAAGATTAATAGAAAGTTTAGGAATAGTCTGAAAAGGTTCACTGTTAATCAGGAAAGGAAGGTTGTCGACAGTAAGAATAAGAACAAGTTCTTTCGTCATCTCAAGAATAGAGTATCTAAGCCTAAGGGCATAGAAGGGATAATCGATGAGAAGGGACAGATCAAGATAGACAACATGGGAAAGGCACAATTGTTCGCGAACCAATTTAGTAGCGTTTATGTACCAGACAATGGGGTTATCCCTACATTTAATCCTAAAAATATGGTTAAATCGCAATCTATCCCTACTTTTGAACGTCATGAAATATGTCAGTTGATAGAGCAATGGAAGAAATCCGGCTGCAATACCCCTGTCAATATTGATATGTTTTTCATTCAAAAAACTGCTGTACCCATTTCTGTGCCTTTAGAAATAATTTATCAGCGATCATTCCACGTACGTTCTCACCCTACATCCTAAAACGGCACACGCTTTAAGCATACTGTAACCTTTTCGTTACCGTATATTTCATCTCTAAAAAATCGTATCTAAAGGCGCAAATGACTGTATTTTTTCTATTTAGAAACTAGCAAATGTCGACAATGGCGCAACGTTTTGGTGCAGAAATACCAAGAAAATATTCAAATTTTGATCAAAAATGGGTTATGGTAACGTTTTGGTTACCGTATGACTATCGCGAACTGATTGTGCCGCGCTTAGTGTATTTTCAATGTATGGGGTTGGGCCAGATAAACGGTCGTGCATTCGCGAATTCAATAGTTCCTGCAAGTTGGAAAGAGAGCATAGTCACCCCTGTCAAGAAACAACCCCCTTATTCAAACCCTCTGAACTACAGGCCAATCAGCATTACATCTTTCTTTTTGCCACGTTTTCGAAAAGCTCATTTGCAAAAGCATATCTAGTATTTGTAATCTGGAAAATGTAATACCCGATGAACAGTATGGATTTAGAAGTGCGCGATCTAAAGAATTGCAAACGCTTGATGCAACGGAATACTGGACTAAACATGTAAGCGAAGGGAGTACGGTAGATGTAGTATACTTTGACTTTTTCCAAAGCTTTTGATAGGGTCTCCCATAGAAAGCTTCTGCACAAACTTCGCTGTTTACAACTTCCGGCGTTAATAGTAAACTGGATTGAGGATTATCTATTCAACAGAACGTTCAAAGTAAGAGTGGGCGACGCGCTTTCGAGCTCAAGAACTATGATTAGTGGTGTCCCGCAAGGATCAGTTCTAGGTCCTCTTTTGTTCCTACTATACACAACAGAATTGCCAACCATTGCGCAAATTAATGGTGTTAAGGCAAAACTATACGCAGATGACATAAAGATATATCTTGCTATGCCTAAAAATATGATTGGAGATAATATCCAAAAGTCAATTGATTGTATTCATAAGTTGTACTTAGACTGGCAGTTGCCACTTAACAATGAGAAGTGCGTAGTGGTGCATCTAGGTAAGGCCAATCCAAGGCGCTCTTATGCCATTGATAGGACCGCTATTATAAGTAAGAAGGAAGTAAGGGATTTGGGTTTCATTATTGATGAGAATCTGAAATTTAATTCACATGATCTCGCTATTTCTACTAAAGCCAGAACTCCTCTTAACATTGTTCTAAGAACACTAAGAACCAAAAACTTTAAGGTACTGGTAGAGGAGTAAAGATATACATACGTCCTATAATGGAAAGTGGCACAACCGTTTGCAGCCCCTATCAAAAATTAGATATCCAAAGAATTGAAAATGTTCAAAATTACTTTACTCGTCGGATTTACCAACGCTGCTTTGGAAAATCAAGAGAAGACTTGCCGTCTCATGAAGCGAGAAATAAAGAGCTTTGCTTAGAAACTGTGGAGAGCAGGAGAAAGGCTATATACGCAAAAATGACTAGTAAATTAGTCTATGGTGACGCCAGAATATCGAATAGCAGGCATCATCATTACATAATAAGAAAATCGAAATGCAAAGGGCCGGGATTTACTTTGTTGTGTCCAAGCAAATCACAAAACTTCCGAATGAATAGCTTCTTTGTTCGCACAACCAGAGCCTTCAATAATAATGCGAGACTCCGGGTGAATCCATAGGCTTGTATTATTGACTCGAACTTAACTTTGCTAAATCATTGTAATATCTCTCTCTTGCACTATAATTATAATTATCCTTATAATTTTCTTCTTTTCACCTTTGTACTGCATTTCCTTGTGAAGTCGCATAAAATCTATCTGTCTAATTACATATAATCTAACAACCAAATTTTCGTTTATTTTTTACCTAATAAATGCATATTTTCCTAGACGGGAAAGTCAAGATGAACCTATATCAGCTAACAGTGAGCTTCGTTTCTGCTAAGTCTACTTGAAATTTACTAGATGTTTTCTCTCTTGAGTACGGTACCTTAGCAGTATACGGTGCCTTGACAGAGGGAGTGTCCTGGCAGGGGACTATCGATCGGGCATGGATAGCCTGCAAACTACTCTTCAATTAACATTCACGAGTCAAACCAGATTAAGGGATTGAAGTTTCGCCTAAGTTCAAAAGTCGAACCTGACACTGCGAGAAGAGATAGGGGGCCTTCTTGTCCGTGGTCTGATCGGCAGTTAGAAACTGAAGAGCACGTGCAGAGGGAGAGGTACGATAGTGGATGAGGAGCGATCTGGAGAGGGAAAGCAGATAGTACTACGAAACGAGTGGCGATGGGGTTGTGTGTAGGGCCTCTACCAATCACAGCAAGCATCAGTTCAACTGATTTAGTTGGCAAGTTCGCTAAACCACAGGTGCGCACCGACCCGAAGTATGGGTGGTAGGCCCAAATTTTTCAGAATTTTACTTCGGTAGGACTATATTTCATACAAAATTTCAATTGGTAGGCTTGATTTCGTACACTGGTAGGCCCGTTTCTCAAAATATCGCGGGGAAGGCTTCCCACGTATGCGCTCAACATCCGACCATGCTCTAATGCGCCTACTAATACGTAGATACATACACACATCAAATAGTAGTGTCGTTGAATTTCAAAGCGCCCTTATTCTTTTATGGACAAAGGGACAAAAATGCCTAGATTCACGCTATTAAGCTCAAAATCCTGCATAACTTTACATAAACGATTAATTTTGTTTTGCTATATCGGTATATATAACCCAAAGAGACGAACCCTTTCGTTCCCTTTCCCACACTCTGTTCCAGATTGATCGTCAGCTTGTCTCCAAGAGCCTCGCTGACCTTCAATTATACCACTTCACCTTCCAGCAACAAATTATATAATATAGCTGCACAGACTATATCATAAACACTTTCCCGGTAGCATGTATTAATTGAAATCAAAATAAGAAATCACTACGTGACTCTACTCGTACCTTGTTGTACTTAAATGTAACCTCCTTCCCCTCCCATTCCACCTTCGAAATCTGCAGTTCCCGCGCGTCCAATACCTGTAAATCAACTACCCTCCCAAAAAGCGTTTCTTCCTTCTAGAGATATCAAAAATAAACAGGAAAACTAAAATAAAATAGAAAAAAACAAGAATAAAAGCTTACGATTGTCCGTGCCGCATCTCCCACGGCCTCAATCTCGTGCTCCACTAGGCCAATCAGTTGCTTCTCCGCCATTTGCACCTAAAAAACAACGCCTCCTACATTTTTATTTTCGGTATTATTCGCTACCATTTCAGCAAACATTATCTGAAGCATAAATACTCTTTAGCTTTGAATGAAGAAATATTATGTTATAGTATTTTTCTTTCAAATTTAACATTCTGCCCTCGATCCCGCACCTTCCATTCGATACGACTCCTCCTTATCACCACTTCACTCGAGTTCGTGAACGAAGCGGGATCGAGGGAAGGAATGGAAGAAGTGGCTGGGGATACGGTAGGATGGGGCAGGGGAGGGGGTACGGTATACGAGGGATAGAGGGGGGAGGAGGAGGCGGAGGGGGTGGGAGTGAGGGACGTGAAGGGGAGGGGGAGGGAGAGGTAAGCGAGGATGGACAAGAGAGGAATGGCGACGACCGCGAGGACTACCTGTCGGGGGGGCAAGCAGGCAATTTAATTTAATTTAATTTAATTTAATTTAATTTAATTTATTATAATTTACCGACGCATAGATTGCGTAATCTGGATGGGGGACATCACGGGACAGCAATTGCAATTGAAGAGAAAATGGGAAAAATCAAATTCGGAAGAGTGCGCCTATACAAAGGGGAAGGATGAGAGTATACCTGCCACTCTATTCGCGTGCGTCTCACGAGAGCATCGGTCGTATTGGCAAAAGTGGCCGGGTCTCCTGTAACGAGAGGGGGCATAAGCACAGAGGGAAGGAGCGAGTGAAAGAGGAAAGCGACAAGAGAAGGACAACCAAGGAGCTGTTCCATGCCGGGACAGGGCTTGCTACATATTTCATACCTACTCTGGCATGAACGATTACATCCTACATCTAATTGTGGGACACAACTTCCCTTCAGGCAGATACCGTAGCCAGGTTTGATGCACACAAGGCTAAGAAAATTTATGTACATCTTACATGTTTTATAAAAGTAGACAAAAGTTTCATGACACTAACAACTTATCCCAATCCCAGTTCTTCATCCCCCCCACTCCCCCACTCACTCATCGCAGTCGTCGCCATTGCTCTGCTCGCTAGTGGTCGGACGATCGAGAACACGGGAAGGGCTGAGTATCGGAAGGAGGAGATGAGAGAGGAGAGCAAGGAGGGCATTCAAGGGAACGACCCCGTCGATAGGGGCACCTAGCTGCGAATCATCAATCACAACCTTATGCTGCGTAGAATAGCTTCGTATGCAAATTAAGAGAGTGGAGGCGAAAGAAAAAAAAAGCGTGGAAGTTGGAGAGACGCAGAGACATTCGCAATTTCGCAACTGGTAAAACGTCGTGTGAATGTAGTCAAAGACAACAAGTTAACATCATCAGGAACACTTTCCTAACCGTCTAAAACTACGTGCGCTTAGTTCTATGACTTCTAGTTCTATGGGAAACTCACGAAAGAATTGTGTTCATTTCGAAATAGTTTACACAAAAACAACAATGGGGGACCTTTTGCAAAGAACGAAAATTGGAACATACGTCAGTCCGAATTAGATATCCTAAGAAAACTCTTTGGAAGGGGTATCCGGAGGGAATTTTATGGTGATTTCCACGTGTTTCCGACGCAAAATATATAATTTCTGCTGTCTTTGATTCAATTCTGGTTGAAAAGAACGGGTATACGATGATAAAGTGCGTTTGAAATACGGGTGTCCGTCTTAGAATTTAATAGGGCTGCGCAGGTATGAATTGGAAGCTTAGATGTGTGATAAAAAACCACGTAGCGAACCAGGGCACTTAATCAAAACAAACTCAAACCATAAAGATATTCTGTGTATGACCTCGAATCACTTGACCATCTCCAGAAGCAATCAAAGTAGTAGTGGACAATCTTTATCTCCTCTTCCTAATATAATACAAGAGTATATCATCGCAGACGTAGTCGCCCCTCTTCCCATCCTCCACCCTCTCAATGTCCCACTTCTTCTGTACTTCATCCCTGAACATCTTCTGCGCCTCGATTGGCTCACCTGTAACATTCCAGCATTATCTTTTTCAATTAATGAGATATAGTTAGTGAAAAATGTTAGAAATGTACAATTTATTATAACCATCAGTATGGTCACAACGGTAAATCCATAGATTATTCTCGATAAGTTTACCGTAAAACAAAAAAAAAGATAACCCCGTGCTGTTCCCAACTCACCAATATCCCTCAACTCATAGGCCACGAGTATCTCTTTCGCCTCGAGGGATTCAAGGGAATGGAGGAGAGGGAGGACGGCATCTCTGTAGTAGACACAGTCCACGACGAGGACGAGGTCGAGGGGACGGGTCTGGGAGGGGGAGAGATATGGAGATATATAACAAAGGTGAGAAGATCAAGAAGCATTCCACTTCAAGACTCACCAGCCTCGGGTCTAGCTTTTGAAGATTTCTTTCTTACGAAGATCTCCTCACCTCCCTTCTCTGGAAGTCCCCTTCCTTACGAACCCCGGTAAAGCTATCTCTCTCACACAACACTACGAGGAATACATTAAAAGGCCAGCAAGTAATACACCATCCCGGGAGAAAAAAATACAGTAATTGATTATATTTTTCGGGGTAGGACTCCTCCCGCCCGCAAACCGCCTTTTTCCTATAAATTGGACGGTACCGTTGTGCAAAGTACCTCCAAGCTGCACTAAAATTTTCCATAGCTACCCTACCACATCTTGTAAATGACTCCTGCCGCGAAAATAATTTCAAGTATGAGCATTTATTCCATGCCACCATCCCCAACCCGTAATGGAATAAGCACCCACTTCATCACATGGTTTGGTCCAATCCAGAGCGGCGACCTCCATCTTTCCCTTCAGACTCGTTTTGTTCAATTCAACGTTCTTCTCTATCAGTCCAAGTCTGTCCGGTAGGTCAGTTGCGATTACTAACGAAGCACCTCAAGTTCACAATCTGGCTCCTTTCATACGTGGGCAACCTTCCCCGCAATATTTTGAGAAATGAGGCTACTGGTGTACGAAATCAAGCCTACCAAATGAAATTTTGTAGGAAATATAATCATACCAAAGCAAAATTCTGAACAAATATGGACCAGCCACCCATACTTCGGGTCGGTGCCCACGTGTGGCTCCTTTTCACGGGAACAAAGCGTTCAAGCAATTCGCTCGATGGAAAGCAAGAGTAACCGACTTCTCCAGTTTATTCACTCACCTAAAGCCGCGCAAGCGATGGATACCGCGCCCGTCCCCGAACCCATCTCGAGAACCTGCCAACGCCCAAATCTTTATCCATAACGAAGTGAACCACCCTTCACACATAAATCCGTTGGAATAACTGTTCAGGAAAAGTGCATTATATTTATTGCTGACTATTACACTAGTTGTTCACTAATGACAACCAGCGTCAGTTTGACCGCTTTTTAAGCAAGTGTTGATAACGTATCGGCCAACCGTCATTCCTCGTAGGTCCTTCCTCGAGAGATAGTCAATTGCAACCAGCGCTGCATCCCACACAACCCCGTTCACATCTGCAGTCATTCAATACTTATCTATCTGCCGTCTTCATTTTGTATATCTTAATATCAATAAATATCCACCTACCTGACTCCAAATCCTGCGCGATCACAATCGTCCCATCGCCTACCGTAATCTCTCGTTCAAACGTCATCCGTCCAAACTTACCGTAACCCTTAGCCCTTCACCAAAACCCATTACACAGATGTTGCATCTCCCTCGTTTCGTCAGCTATTACATAAGAGGTAACTGGTGAGCGCGAATCGTTTGCAACCCATTGACAGCCAGGTTTCAAAAAAGATTTCATCAAAACTAAGGTTCAACGAAAGTCAGAAATTGAAAAAAGAAACAAAAGAAAGGAAGCAACATAGTGGATAAATACATGGGTCCTCTTGCACATCAACTGCTTTCCTCGTCGGAAGTAACAATCGTCTTTCGTTGTGGTTGTTGGGTCTTCTTGCGACCGAAATCCTGCAATCAGTCTGTTACATGTCTGCCAACCTCTCTTAATCCATTAAACAAAAATATACAGTGATGTGCGTGGGGTGGAATATTCTTTAGCCACCCGCAATTTTGTGAGCAAAATACAAAGTTTGACCCGCAAAATGAATACATGGATACTGTATTTGTCAGGTCACAAAGCTATCGCAAACTGAACGATACAAGGCGCAGTGAAAACACATGTTATTCGAAAGATTCGGCACCCGCGTTTTTTTGGAATCTCCATAAAATTCTGGCCTAGAAAAGTCGAAAAGCGGGTGCGAAAAGTTGCTAAATAAAGAAAACAGTTTTGGGGTGGAATATTCCAGTAATATTCTAGTGTCCTTCCTGTCAAACGATTTCGGCCAATTCTTAACCAATTTTCACAAACTTTTTTTTTGTTTGAAAGCTCCCTACTAGCTGTTTACGAATTTCCGCCCGCCCAGCGTTAAAAAGAAGAAATCGCCTTTCTAGTCGGCACCCGCAAATTTCTAGTTGACGACGGCACCCGCATTTTCAAAGATTCCTTAAAATATGCCAGTTTGGTGCACATCACTGCATCTGTACCCACCATATCTATGAATTGGTAAAGGTTTCCATTTCTACATGCCAAACAAAGGTTAAGAATGGAAAGCCGCCACTTTCCAGGAATCCCCACGTCCTCTCCCCTCTCACCTCATCCGAGTCGTCGTCCTCTTGGTCCTTCTGAGCCTCCTTCAACCTGCTCTCCCTTCCCCCCTCTCCCTCTTCACTTTCATCCGAATCCGATGCGCCAATCAACGGTCTGTCATCGTATCGACTGCCACCCTTCTTATACGATCTTTTGATTGCGTTCAGCGAGTCCTCGTCTCAAATCATATTAATTTCATCTTTCCCCTGCCAGGAGAGTTATAATTGCCATCTTAGGCAAATTATCTAAATCAAATAGGATCTTAATGCAAATTCTCGCAGCCAACAAGCCTTCGGCTAATCGTAAGCAGATCCTTCTCTTATCCCTGATTAGCCCTCCCTCTATGTCTCCCCCATAAATGGGCAGAGTTATCGAAAATTTTTTGGACTGGAGCCTACCACATCATAGATTTAAGCTGTGTGTAACCAACAAATTAATTTATTGTACAATGTGCGCTTACCAAGTTATAGTTCTGACAAAACTAGAGCAAAACTACCACCCAACCATCGGGTCAGTGCCCATGTCTGCCCCCCCCCCCCACTTACCATCCTCGTCGTCCCTCCCCTCTAAGAACGACGACGACAACCCTCCGTATCTCCTCTCCCTCGTCTTCCTCTGAGCAGTCTCCCTTCTAATAGCAGCACGCAGCATTTCCTCCTCTTTGCGAACCAGTTCCTGCGAGAGTTAATGTTACATTGGAAAGAAGTATCCATTCTCCATTCTTACTATAGTACTATCCAACAACACCATTGAAGCGATTGGCAAACAGCAAAGTTGAATGCTTTCCTGTTTAAAGTGGAGTGCAATGGGATATATAACAGCTAGCATTATAAGCAATCGGAGACGAAAAGGAGGACCAGTAAATAGTAATAATACCTGTTTCTCCGCGTCTGGATTCTTGCCGACGTTCGACAACATCTTCACCTGACCCGACTTGCGCGTACGCTCGGCCATCGTGAGTGTCACCTGCACACTGTCATCATACGTGGGCAACCTTCCCCCCAATATTTTAAAAACGGGCCTACCAGTGTACGAAATCAGGCCTACCAATTGAAATTTTATATAAAATATAGGCCTACCAAAGTAAAACTCAAAGAAATTTGGGCCTACCACCCATACTTCGGGTTGGTGCCCACGTATGACTGTCATTATCACCCAGGAGTAAGGTAGGCATCCATCAGCAACTAACTTGCAACCTTTAGAATATCGTGATTCTTTAAATAAATAGACTCCTAATTAAAGTAATCCGCGAATTGTATAACAGAGCGGGGGGAAATGAACAGTCTTCGTACCTTCTTGTGCGTTTCGCTGTCGGTAGAGTGTGGACGGAAGTTGAACTTTCGGCTGAAGACAGCCTGTCCAGCGAGACCCGAGCCCTGCAATTGACAATGCAAGATGGAGATAATACGTTACTATAGCTTACAGCTTAACAGGAAATTGATTTACTACACCTCACGAGGTATTTGGATTGCCCATTTCAGACTATTTATGTTGTTTATTGGTGTGGAATTCACTATAATATTCCCTCCAGACCCCGTTCAGAAGCGCTTTCTTCTGATATCTAAATCGCGCCGCGCACGTATGGTCAAATTGAGATTATCGGGTTAGCCCTCCATAAAGGGAGTACCTCCAAAAAGAGCCATATTTACCTGTCGAATGAAGAGATGATTGTGGTCGTGTAGTGGAAGAACCTGCACATCGAACACTTCGCTGCCGAGATACAGCGACGACCTGCCGAGGGACAATGACTAGCGATTAGGCTACACTTCATCATTACTTTTTACAAGTTGCAATTTACTTATGAGTATGAAACATAATCATGAAAAACGACAATCATCTTGCTTCTCGTTGGATAGTGAAGTTATTGATAAAATTATTAAAGAAAAACTAATAAGCAAGGATAAGTAGAACGAGTCTCACGTTCCATCACTCCACTTGACCATCTTCGCATTGCTATGCTTCACTTCGTCCCCGTGCTCGTCCACTCCAAACTTCCATCGAATCGTGTTTTCCACCTACGAAGCACAAACATAGGTGAGCACGGTTGCAGGTACCGTGGTTGGGTAGCTTACTCCAGAACAAAAACATTAGGTAGACTATTGCAGAAGAAAATTAGGACCATTTTTATCGGTAGCTGTGTATGGGTGGGCCACTACAGTAATCTACCAGCCATCTATGGGCACAAATACTATACTTCACCGAGAAGGTCAGAGACTACTCCACTTAGCAAGATATCAACAGAATATCACAACTCGCAAATTGAATTGGAGTTTCTCGAAATCGTTTCTTGCTGCGCAGAAGACTATAAAGCATAGAGCGTACCCTGAGTTTGAGTCGATTCTTTCCCTCTACATCCAATGCCTCGTCGTCCTCGTCTTCATCGTAATACTCCGGTTCGAAGGGTCTCTTCTCGATGGACAGGAAGTTGGGAAGACGAACGAAGGTTGGATTGTACGAGGGAATGTCCACGTCGACCTGTACACACAAATCATCCCTCCCACATTTGAATATTTGAGAAAAGAAATGATTAAAATATACAATAAGCTTTAAAAGCAATCACAACATCACCAAATGATGTTTATATCTAGTCAAAACTCAAGACATTCGTATTCTTGGCGTAATGATTAATAAAACCTAAAGTTTTTGATGCAAATACATTCCATGCTATCTCAAGCTTTGTCTCGCCATTCGTTACAAGTAAAAATAAGCGAGCAAAACTTACGGCAGTGGCCTCAGCCTCGATAATCGTGGGCACGTCCTCTTCCTCCCTATCCTCCATCTCCTCATCCTCCTCTACCCTTCCCTCCCGTTCCCTTTGCCCTCCATCCGAACCTTCGTCCGAATCTCGAGCTGCGAATCATATTTCACCTTTATTTTCGTTGTTTTCTTCAGTTTCTCTAGTTTTAAGCACTGCAAAAGCGCCTTGGCTACGACGTCTTTGATCAACATATAAAATTTTAAATTTTATTACGCAAACCCATAAATAGCATACTTCTACTTGGTGGACGTTCCTCGTCTGAAGACGACACGTCCTCGCCAAAGATTTGGTGTTCAACCTGCCATAAGAGATTTAAAATAAGCTGCATAAGGTTGAGCAGCAGCGAGAGGATTCTAGATATGTCCATTTGAGGAAGCTACTCACTATGAGATTAGTTCATATTTTTAAACATAACTAACGAAAAGCAACCTTGGCTTTCGGCTTTCGTGGAGTGTCCGAATCTTCCTCAGAGGAACTGATCATACGAGCCTTTCTAGGAGAAGCGGAGGGAGACGCATCTACAATAAGCATATATTCCTTTCTCCTTTGGAGCACAGCCCACAATCAAGTAAGTAAATCATCCTAAAAATAATTCAAAATCATAGATGGAAAATTAACCGCCGAAGCAAACTAATACCAGAATCATTGGCTGAGGGCGCTTGTGCTGGTGGGGAGTTCGAGCGGTGAGAGGGGGCGGAGTCTGAATCGTCCTCAGCTGGGTTCACTGCAGGTTTCACCACCGGCTTTGCGTCAGTATCCGAGTCGCTCGAGCTGGAAGACATCTCACGACCCTACAAAATAGCCGATTACTACACCCGTGTATACACGCAGGTTTTCTGGCCCGCCCACGGTCAAAAATTGTTCCGAAAGACAAGTACACTATTTACTAATAACAACTGACATCGTAGCAGTGAATGTTAAGTAAATATTCACTAAAAACTGGATTAAAAGCAAGGCAATATTCACTAAAAACTGGATTAAAAGCAAGGCTTAAAGGAAAATGAAGTTTGAAACGACTGTGGTGTGGTAAAACGATTTATCCAAAATCTGCTCTTTGCAAACTTGCTAAATAGCGGCATGGTTTCCGGATACAGTTCATAGCGTAAGTACAGTAACCTGCATAATATAGTATTTTTATTTTATTATAAAAATTTACTGTTTTATTCTCTAAAATTAGAAGAGCAATCGTACCCTATTCAGCAACCTCATCCCTTCTCTTCATACCGCTCAGCTCTCTCGTCGGAAATATGAATGAGGCAACTAACGGAACATTTTTCTCAACCATAACAATACGCTGTAGGTATATGACTGTACCACCCTCTAGTGCGATAGTCTGGCCCCCTCTTGTATGTTATCAGTTCGAACGATTCATACCGATTGAATGAAGCTATTTCCGTGCATTTGCCTCCATTCTCATGAGTTTCTGACCTCGATAGACACCAGGAATTGGGAAGGGATTATTGTGTGCCGTGTGATTCCAGAATAGAATGGAGATGTCAATCAATCAAACGTATCAGACTTCTATGTGCCCTTGCAGTACTCGTTATGTTGGCTGGGTACCGTATACGGTACCCAGCCAACATACTATAGTAGCAATATGCAAGTAATATAAGATGGGACTAAAAAGTCAGAATGGTGTCTTGGCACAGTAACAAAATGCCAAGAATCCAGGTGGAATCCTGGCGTTTTGTTACTGTGCCAAGATACCATTCTGACTTTTTAGTTCCACGTGCCTTATATGGTTAAGAAATCTCAGACTATTTTATCGTATTTTTCATCCGCAGTATAAAAAAAATAAGTGGGAAAGTCTAGATAATCTATTGTTGTATAATTTAAAAATCGCCTTATGTTTAATAGGTTTATACGTGTCATGCTGATGAAATGTGTGGGGTCTGGAACGGCTAAGGCTTTGAACCTTGCGTGCGTGTAGAGTCACATAGCAGCCAGCTTAACTCCTTAACTCCTTATCTACGGAGGGGCCAAGCGCGCGAAGCTCAAAGTCCGCTTAGGCGCGACACGGATTTGGAAGGGAGTGAGTGACACGGGAAGGACTGTGAGGGAAGCTGTGCGAAAGTTGGTGGTGGTGATTGTTGACTTGTATATAGTAAACGGTGATCAATGCATTTAAATGATTATCTTTGTTATGTCAGTTCTAGTTTGGCTGTGATCATTCAAGTTTTTTTCAGATAAGCAGCGTGGTGTGGTCCACATGTATCTATTTGAATTTTACTAACTGTGTGGAAAAACATAGTCATGAGATAAGGTTCTGCAGATATAGATTCTGCAGATATGCAGACATATACACAATTATGAAGAATAACATCTAGGCACACATGGGAATTAAAGGA
The DNA here is from genome assembly GCA_900490955.1 of Micoletzkya japonica. Classification (NCBI taxonomy): domain Eukaryota; kingdom Metazoa; phylum Nematoda; class Chromadorea; order Rhabditida; family Diplogasteridae; genus Micoletzkya; species Micoletzkya japonica. The sequence goes on along the minus strand of LS855047.1, from coordinate 114,482 downwards.
TCCCACAAGCCACTTTTTAACAATAATCACTCTTTACGTTATGAATGTGGATCAGACAACCTAGGCTCTGATTCAAGCACTTCCTGTTTCCTAATTTGTTGACATCATTGAATAGCTCAGTGTCCTAGTTTCATATTGTGGTTATGTCTCATCTCATTTTACATAGGTCAAGCACTTCCATAGTTCAATTCTGCCTGGCGTCCGTTGATCTTTTGGCATCATCGTGCAATGCTTATCTGAAAGCGCGCCATCTCTGGAACAAGGGGTTCGAGACGGACCGTAGTTTAAATTCAATCTCTCCCTATCTTTCTCTATCGTGCTTTTCGTGATCTTTTCTTCTCATTTCTAGTCTATTTCTCTTCCCCTTTGTCTCTTACTCCTAACCTTATCATTAATATGCAGTGTTCGTACCGTGACGTGCTCGATCACCTTGTTCGCTTCATTCCCTTATCACGGTATCCGTCTACCCCTCGTGACTTCTCCTTATCAGACCCTTTTCCGTCTGTATCTCTTTCCGTGGCCCCCTCTCACCTGCCATTCTTAACACGTAAGCCGACTTTCCGCGAAAGCTCGGGAATTTGGATGAGTGACGGTAGAATGAGTTGGAAGGAAGGAGAAGCCTGAATAATGACGAAAAGATGACAGATTTCAAGTTTGGAACTAAAAGAGTTGCTAAGGATCTAAAGTACATAATATATCTACATGAACACAGCCACTATTGGCTGCGAATTCGTAACAAAAATAATTTAACCCGCCTTTACCTCTCTTCCGTGATAAAGTATTTCTAGGAATTTTATTTTACAGACCAGATTCAATCTAATGATTCACATGAAACTTTGGGCAATGACACCTGTTTCAAATTAATCTTCTAGTTATTCAGCAGCGGGGAGTGAATTTCATAAACATCAGTGTGCGTTTTCCTTTGCTTGCTTCGATTTTTGTCTGCATGGATCTCTCGTATTTTGCATTATAATCGAGTGATTTTTTAAATGATTTCGAGTGAACATTGTATGCTATATTTTATAGTCTTACGTCGTAGGGGGTACAGAGATGCGAAGAGGGGCGGAGACACTGAGGGGTTGGACATAAAGATAAGAAGTGTAACGTTTTGAATGCCACTTGTGTGGCTGACGTCGTCGAGGCCTGTGCTTCTGCACCACTTATCTAACTTTGCGCTAGCCTTAAGCTTCTCCATTCGATTAGTGCCATAAAGCTTCTGCTCCAGAAATGTGCGAGCATCCTCTTCCCGTCACAACCCACAGACGTTCGAAAGCCGGCAAAGGCCCACGACGCGATCCGTGCTCGTGTGCCAATATTGAAGAGGCCATCGTAAGTTAAACAATTCTTGAAATGGATTTTACCATATGATTGGCATGTTCAGGTTACGCACATGTCAATCAAGTGGGAGGTTCACTTCCAACTCAAAATGCTCGTCGGTTCAGTGGCACTCTCGGTCAAGCTCATTCAGGACACCAAGAAGATTGTAAGCTACCTGGTGCTGTGAAGAGTGCTAAGTCCTGTCACACAGCTTCTGGACATTCGCGACTTGTCCATTCGATCAGTGTCTGTGGACGGAGAAGACGTCGAATTCCGCATCGCTCCCAACAAGTACACCTTCTTCGGCTCCAAGCTCAGCTTGGGACTTCCCGAGGGAAAGCAGACTGCCGGAAGCCAAGTGTACGTACATTTACAAGCTGTAGGTATAAACCTATCATATGTCGCGCAGAGAGTGATTTCGCATTCAGAACTGTACTGGTTACCTACTCAACCAGTAACGAGGCTTCTGCTCTCCAATGGATGAAGAAGGAGCAAACGACTGATGGCAAGGCGCCCTATCTCTTCTCGCAGTGTCAGGTGAGTGGCGTTGAGAGTGATCAAGTCGTCGGAAAGGGCGAAGTGATACGAGAGGCTAAGCCGCATGACCTTGTGACAATAACGTTTTACAGTTTTACACCTTTATCAGGACTATCAGTGGATTGGGGTCCAAAGGAGTGGCATTTGACATAGATAGGGGAGGTTGACAATAACATACCTGATCAAAAACCCATACTTTAGGCAATTCACGCTCGATCTATTGTGCCGTGCATGGACACGCCGTCCACGAAGCAGACTTACGATGCTGAGGTAGCTCATTCACATTACATAGAAATGATTGCGCATATTGTACTGTTCTCATTGTGCTGTGTACAGGTGAGCGTTCCCGCGGGTCTCACATGTCTCATGAGTGCGATAGGAGAGGGATCGAAGGGAGACGACGAGCGAACGACCTTTTTCTTCAAGCAGGTAATCATTCCCATGTACGTCGAGAGTTCTCCCTCTGTTTTCAGCCTGAGGCCATCCCCTCCTACCTTCTGGCCATCGTCGTTGGTCTCCTTGAGAAGCGCGACATCTCAGAGCGGTGCTCTGTTTGGGCGGAACCTTCCGTCGTCGACAAGGCGCACTGGGAGTTCGCTGAGGTGACGACCCGAGGGGAACACAGAAGAGAATGAAGTGCAGACGGAGGACATTCTGTCGTGTGCCGAGAGCATCGTTGGCCCGTACATCTGGGGACGGTACGACATGGTGTGTCTGCCGTCGACCTTTCCATTTGGAGGAATGGAGAATCCCTGCTTGACCTTCTTGACTCCCACGCTTATTGTAAGTACATTTTGCGCTTTTTTACTTTTTCTATAACATACACACTTTTTTTCGATTTTTTCGCTTTTTCTATAATATATATATTTTCCGATTTTTCTATTGAAGGCTGGTGATCGGTCGCTTGTGTCTGTTATCGCACACGAAATCGCACACTCGTGGTCGGGCAACCTTGTGACGAACAAAAGCTGGGAGCACTTCTGGTGAGATCCTTTTCGACAAAGAGAAAAGCAAGTCTTACAGGCTCAATGAAGGCTTTACTATGTTCATCGAACGTAAGATCTGTGGTCGACTGGTGAGCGAAAGCTACCGACAGTTCATGGCGTTCAATGGATGGACGAACAATCTCATACCCGCTGTAAGTATACATTCGAGTCCGTGTGATACGTACTAATAACGAGAGCGCTTTTGGAAAGATCCTAAGCATCAAACGGCATGATGACTAAATATATGTACAAAAGAAATGCTCATAGTTCAGGTTCATGAGCAATTCAATCCGTGCCATCCCTTCACAAAGCTTGTACAGGAGCATGAAAATGTTGATCCAGGTATTTTCTTTGTAGACGTTATATAGTAATGTTTCAGACGTTGCATTCTCTTGCGTTCCATACGAGAAGGGATCAGCGCTCCTCTTCACTCTCGAGCAACGGTTGGGGGGACCAGGTAGAAATTCTTTTCTTGTTTATCTCTTATCGATAATCCAGAGGGTATTAAAATCACTTCAAAATCAAACCCTCAAATGATTGCATCCTTAGTTGTCTTTGTAACTTTGGAAAGGTGTTTCTGTTTGCGATAGGATCGAAGACTGTGTATATCTTCAGAAGTATTCGAAAAGTACCTGCTCGACTACATTCGCGAGTTTGCACACAAGTCCATTGACACTTATCAGTGGAAGGATCACCTGTACAAGTACTTCCATGATAAAGTGAGCATTCTATGGACTTTTATTATTGCATGACTGGAAAACACACTTTACGTGAATGCATTCAGAAGGACATCTTGGACTCGGTGGATATCGATGCATGGCTCTTCCAGTTAGGCATGCCTCCGGAGAAACCAAAGTACGTTGTACTAGCGATAGAAAGTTTATTTATTTATTTATTTTATTTCATTTACGCCGAAGCGTGCGTTCAAGCAATCATAATTTGCGATACAAGAATAGCAAACGAAATGAGATGAATAGAAAGCGGATATGAACGATTATGATGTATGATCTAGATATGACGAAGCAATGGTCGATGCCTGCGATAAGCTCTTGCACGAATGGTTGAACGCTGATGAGGAGTCCGTTAAGGTTCATTAAACGGGGGCGATAAGGGGGGAACATACTATTACAGAATATTACGGCTGACACATTCAAGAGCCTCAAGCCACTACAGCAAATCGAATTCATCTCTCAGTTGTGGCAGGTGGGATTGGTAAGAGTGATGGCTTGGAACGTCGGCTATTTAGCATGATCCGCCAATCGAACACTACAAGCTGGAGCAACTGAACAACTTGTACTCGTTGAACGAGAGCGAGAACTGCGAGATCTTACTGAAGTTAGTACTTTGATTACTCTGCCTTCACCCTGTGCTTGCGCTGTGCATGTTTACCGTTCAGCTGGATTCGTCTGTGTGCCAAGGCCCGCTGGGAGCCGATAGTGCCGCGGGCTCTTCGTTTCCTCACTGGACAGGGCCGCATGAAGTACTGTCGTCCAGTATTCAGGTAAGCATATCTCCAAGTCTTATCGAAGGCCTGGTCCCATCTCAGAGATCTGGCCAACTGGCCCTTCTCGGCTAAGATGGTCCGTGAGTTGTTCCTGAAGACGCGACATACTATGCATCCCATTACCGCGGAAATGATCAGCAAGGAACTTCACATGAGACACTCCACGCACACCGTCTGCTTCTAACCATCATTATGGTTCAAAGAAAATGTTGTTTCATTGTATTTCCTTGTACATACGCTTACATTGTTATCGGTGGTAGCTGTACAAATAGTAGATTTTTATAAAATTGTTATTTTCTTTGAAAACTGGTGCGAGATAATTTACATCGGCGGGGATCGACAAGATAGGGGGTTCTCCGTCTTAAAGGAGCCGGCCGACGAGTACAGTAGGATTTGAATTCCCGCGCTACCCTGATATATCAATTTAAGCCTTTCCGCCCATCTTTTCCTATCGTTCTTTTTACTAAAATGATTAGAACGATATAAAAATCATTTTGTCAATAAATCAGAGCTGTATCTCTTCTCAGTCGGTTAATATATCCGATTTTGTGAAAAGCGCGTTGCTCTTTGCACCTTCACTACTCCGCGGAGGGTGAATGAAATCGCATAAAACTTGGAATACCCGATCAGGATGATTAGATCTACTGAATGACGTAAAGAACCAATATGGTCAGAAACTCGTGGTCCGGCTCCTTTAACATAAAGACCAGAGCAGCTTGAAGAGTAACTTCATAAAGGCGAAGTTGCTCACTTTGCCACTTGAATTCATAGCAGTGTGTCATTATTTACTTCTCATTCTCTCTGCTTAATGACTCACAGCTGCTACATCCTCCGTCTCTACTTCTCTCATCATAAGTTCCAGTCTTTTCTCTCTGTGTCCTGCTAGTAAACGAGTTTCACTGGTTGTAGCAACGTTATCGTGCTCATCAATCAGATTAAAATGCTGTGGTTGTTCATCGGTTTGTTCTCCCTCGCAACGTCTTCAAACGCATTGATGGGAGTTGGTCGACGTCAATCTTCTGCAGTGGAAGGAACCTTGCTTTGTGACGGACAGCCAGCTTCCGGTGTACTTGTAAAGTTGTACGACAATGATTCAGGTATATTTACAAATTAACAAATTTCATACACTATGCATGCTCATCATTTGATGTTAGGACCCGAACCTGACGATCTTCTCGATTCTGGAAAAACCGATTTTAATGGTCGGTTTTCACTAAGTGGATGGATTGATGATGTGAGAGCTATTATACTCAATTCTCGATTTCTAACAATCAAATGAAAAAAAATATTTTGCAGATTCTCAATCTCGATCCGAAAATTAACATTTATCATGACTGTGACGACGGACTGGTAACTATGTATTTGTCAAGCTATGATATGTATTTAGATGAGCTTTTTTGAAATTTGCAAAATGATTTATAATAGATGATTTTTATTTTTGCAGCCATGCCAAAGAAGAATCACAATCTATGTTCCCTCAGACTATGTGTCCGATTCGAAGATTCCGACCAAGGTACTCTTATTTATTTTGTTATTATTCATATGCTGTCCTATATTCACATTACTATGCTTGCCTCTGCTCAGGCACTTTAACAGCGTATTCCTTCCAGGTCTACAACGCCGGTGCTATCGAGTTAGCCGGAAAATTCGAGGGCGAAACTCGGGATTGCATTCACTAATTATATACCTACTATTTTTTCTTTCTTATATTTTTTCGTTTTGTTTCTGCATAAGTTTTATGCATGCTTTACGCTGTGTTACTTTGGCACTATACAACTATTACAAAATGATAACTACTCTATCCTAATTTTCTTTTTGTATGGAATACCAATGCGATCCCCGTAAAGAGATTGTGGGAAAATATTAAGGCAAATTTTATAACATGTTTTAAGAAGCATCCACGGCAATAAGCGAAACAGTATACAGGGAAGAAACTAAGTACGTTCAGAGTTGAATTATAGTTCTTGCACCAGTGTATTTGATAGCGCACTCATCTCTAGAGGTACAAAGTGTGTTGTCTCTACCTCACGTATCGACTCACAGCTGCTACTTCCTTCATCTCTCTTCGATCGTGAGTTCAACAATTGTATTCTTATCTGTCGGCTAGTACCTTTAACCAAACAAATTGCTCCATGTCTATTATGCACCTTGCAGTTCGACATGCTGTGGTTGTTCTTCGGTTTGTCCTTCCTCGCAATGTCTTCAAACGCTTTGATGGGAGTTGGTCGACGTCAATCTTCTGCAGTGGAAGGAACCTTGCTTTGTGACGGACAGCCAGCTTCCGGTGTACTTGTAAAGTTGTACGACAATGATTCAGGTAAACACTATTCTGGTAAAACTTTTGTTGCACATGTTGTATGTTTCTTTTCTTTATCGCGTTGTGAGCAAGTCTCTTTGAAGAAACGCATATCATATTTTGGCTTTGAGGACCAGAGCTTGACGATCTTCTTGATTCGGGGAAAACCGACGGTGAGGGTCGCTTTTCACTGAGTGGATGGATCGATGATGTAAGGACTCTTACCAGTTGATTCTTGTTGTCGACAGCTGCTTTGATTTTGCTTCCTCTTGGTGTTCATGTGATAGCGAAACCAAAGAACATGTATTCAGAATGACCGATTCTTTTGCAGATTCTCAATCTCGATCCGAAGATTAACATTTATCATGATTGTGACGACGGTTTGGTGTGTTTCTTTTAATAGATGACATTTGAGAGTCGCATGCCAATATATAAATATTTGTACAATATTTCTAAGATTTGCATTATTGCAGCCTTGTCAAAGAAGAATCACAATCTACGTTCCCTCAGAATATGTGTCCGATTCACAGACTCCATCGAAGGTAATATTTATTAAATGGTAGTGCATTTTCAATAATAATAATAATTGATTATTTGAGCAGCATTAAGAAATGTAAATTGCACTGCAATGAAAAGCAGTGTAATCATTTACAGGTCTATAATGCCGGTGCTATCGAGCTGGCCGGCAAATTCGAGGGTGAAACACGTGACTGCATCCATTGAGCCGCATTATCAGGCCTCCTTCAACTTTTTAAATTTTTCTCACTACTAGATGCATATGTAACTTCTTTAATATTCGCTCATCCTCGGCATTGAAGCTATTCCACAATGAAGCCCAATGAACGCTCTGCCTACCTATTCCACTATTCTTCACTACAATGCTGTAACCGTCGAAGTGCAGCATGATTTGCTAGTAAGCACCGTATTGCGACTCACTGTGTTCCCTGCTGTTTGTTATCTTGGTTGACTCATAGCCACGGTTACTTCCCTCTTTACGTTTCTTCTCGGAGGTTCCTTACTCACTTTCCGTACTCAAACATCTCAGACGTTTATAAAGTCCCGAACCTACTTCTCCGCTCCAATCTTGTGATGCCTTCTCTACAGACCTCCGTTCTCTTAATCCTCTGCCTTTCCTCCTTGGGCTCTGCTTTAATTGGCAGAACCCAGTCTGCAGCTGTAGAAGGTACGCTGACTTGCGATGGAAGACCCGCCTCGAACGTCCTAGTTAAGCTGTACGACGACGACTCAGGTAGCGCTCTAATATTTGTTGCATTATTCGCAATAAAAGCATAAGCACAGAGTAATATGAAGAGCTACGTTTAGCAAGAGACGTAGAAAGGGTAATATTTTTCATTATATTGCAGAACTTAGATCTTTCAATTGTTCCGTTTTCTATCACGTTCGCAATAGATTTATACCGGGAGAAATAATTGACAGGACCGGATCTTGACGATCTTCTGGACTCTGGCGATACCAATGCAAACGGACAGTTTATGTTGAGAGGATCTACAGACGAGGTGGAGTCCACGTGAATTCTCATTTCACTGTCATTTAGATCCTGACGATCAATCCAAAGATTAACATCTACCACGATTGTGATGATGGATTGGTGAGTCTGTCGAGTTGCTTTCTTCCTTTCCAGTTGATATCACAACCAATCGTATTGCAGCCATGCCAGAGACGAATCACGATTTACGTGCCTAAGGATTACGTTACCTCTGGAAGCACGGCATCTAAGGTTTTTACATTTTTTTCGCTTATGATCATAACGATCGATGCTTCTGAAAATGACATTCACGTTTAGGTGTATAATGCTGGTACCATCGAACTCTCGGGAAAGTTCTCCGGCGAGAGCAGAGATTGTCTGCATCGAAAGTAGACAACTATTGGACTCTACATTTCTGTATTATAATGTTCTCCTCTAGAAGCTTTTATTTTCCTTACGTGACATTTGAATGAATAATAATAAAGAATTGAAATCCTTATCAACTCTTACTTGAAGACAAAGTTTTCAATACAGTACGAATCAAAACTTTCAATGAAGAAATCCTTGATTATGTTGCTTCGCTTCGCGCAATGTTGTTTGATGTATAGGCTTACAAAAATAAGTGCGAAATATTCCGCAAGAGGTTGAGAAACAGATTCCCGATGTTTCGGACGGTACGGAATAATTTCGAAAAAGTTACGGAGACTTCTCTCAGTGCATATCACCGATGGCAGGATCAACCATTAGCCTAGAATTGTGATACAGTTCGGTAATATACCGGTTAGACCAGGGTGCATAACGATTCTTAGTTATCTCAGGAATCTCATCTCAGGAAAATTAAAAAAAACACAGCTTGTGCCGGTAGGGTTTCCCACCGGGGTAGAATATCAGTGACATTACCTCTCGTGCGTGAACTGTGCATTATCTCTCGAAGAAGACATAAACCTACGTGCACCACTTGACCCCATAGTGCAGTGATCATAGCAGTCAATGTGTTTCGTTGTTCCGCTCTCTCTCTACATAGTGACTCACTCCTACTTACTTCCCTCTCCTCTATTACTCTTCACCGCGTGTGAGTTCTAGTCTCTCTCGAATCGTTTACGCCACTTAGCCGTCTCGTCAAACACTCGGGGTGGTTATAACCCGGCGGCCCGTGTATGCTCTCAGTTGAGCATGTTCTGTGCAGTCGTCGTCCTCCTGTCCCTCGTGTCCCCCTCGACGGCCCTTCTCGGAGTAGGCCGCACGCAGTCGACTGCAGTAGAAGGGACGTTGCTGTGCAATGGGAGACCTGCCTCGGGGATACTCGTAAAGTTGTACGACAACGATTCAGGTATTCACGTACTCATTCAAGGCCACGGCATAACAGGCAGTCGGCCCATTTTATACTGTGAAAGAAAGGAAGAAAATAATATGGTGGGAAAACTTATTGAAAGCAGTTTGGTCTTGAATGTCCCTGTACTCGCCTTCTTAAAACACTCTTCTATAAGAAAATCATATTCTAAACATGTGCATGCATGTATGCACCTTATATTGCATTTTGAGGCCCTGAGCTCGATGATCTCCTCGACTCTGGAGACACCAATGCAAACGGACAGTTTTCACTAAGTGGATCAGTGTCCGATGTACGTCTCTTCTTAAACTGCTTATTTAGCTTGATTAGAATTTGTATTGTTCGCTTTGTTGATCAAGAGCTTCGAAAATGGAGCAATACTTACAATGCAATCTCTGCTATGTTGCAGATTCTGGACCTGGATCCGAAGATCAACATTTACCATGATTGCAATGACGGATTGGTCAGTCTCATCGTATTGATTCTTTGCTTACTTATTTTCATGGAAAATGCTACATAGTATCAAATTTTTCTACAGCCTTGTCAACGTCGTATGACGATTTACGTACCAACTGACTACGTAACAGATTCGAAGACTCCTTCAAAGGTTTGTCTAACGAACAATTAATATGTAACTTGTCCTTATTTAGGTTTACAACGCCGGTACGATTGAGCTCTCAGGAAAAGTAAAAGGAGAGACGCGAGACTGTATTCATTGAAATATTTGTGCTTGTTCTTGCTTTATCATAATTTAACGCAATATTCCAACTATGTCATCAGAAGCTTTATACGAATGACAATAAACTTGAAATGACAAAATAGGAGTACAATTTTGTCAAAGATCCGAGACAGCAAGAGTTCGCGCACTGTAGTCTAATGCTGTTGACACACTATTGACACTGCCTCACTCACCTTGGGTTGTTTCTTTTCTAGAAAATTGCACCACTGATCACACTAATACTTGATTTCGCGGTGTCATTCATATTAAGCCCATGTCATACACGCCAAATAAAGATGAAACTGCGAATTGATAAATTCAAACAGTTACAAGGTACTCACTAGCTGTCTCATCTTTAATAAGTGGTTAGCATTATATCGACTCCAATACTTAAAATAGCTTACAGTCATCCTAAGAAAACGAAAGCCATGCTCATGTTCTCATCCGTCACACACCGAATGTGTGAAGGGATGAACGCTGTTTAATAAAAATACTTGCCAACCCTACGTTTTCCCACCCGGGTGACCCCAGGGATGTAGTACGTAGACATCAATCTTACGCCCTTATGGTTAGGTTACCTAATCTCATCTTCTCATCTTCGACACCATCCACTGCTTTGCTATCTCGACGAAATGAGTCAATTTTGCACCAGGGGGATAACATTCCTATGTTCTTTACCATCACAACTGGCATCTGTTAAAGTGACATGGAAGTGATTTTCAAGTGAAGCTTATATGAAAGATCTTGCGGAAATTAGTATAAAAACGAAAGGAAAGATAACAAAAATTAATATTATTCGAAAAATTATTTTTTGAAATTTCGCCCAACGACGACGCTACTGCGTTTAGCGAAAGGAATTAAGCCAAAAGCGACATTCTTCTCAACGACGGAAGCCCGGAACGAAAAAATAAAACAAGCGATTTTCAAGCTTTTTCTTTTATTTTTTTCATTGTATCTATGTTTTTCCTCGGATTTTGAAACCTTAAAAAATTTCATAAAATTTTGAAACTTTTGATTAGTGGCTGCTTTCTTCCTTTAAAACAATTTCATATCAACGAACGAGAATCGGCCGATCCCACCCTGATGTTTCCTTCCATCTTTCTAATTCCCCCCTGCCAATTGTAACCTCTTTTAAAGACCTCGGTTTAACGTATAGTAATACCCTCATTCTCTCTGTTCCCCTCGCGCGCGGTCGGCTCTCCATTTCGTCTGTCATCTGAGTGCCCCACGTCTATTCAATCGCGGAAAAGAGGATGGATCCTCCCCCCTGAAGACTTGGAGCACGGGGGGGAGTAGCTCCAAACGAGGATCGAGAGGACTACTCAAGATTCTACGGCAACTCGGACTGAGTGGGTTTTTGAAGAAGATTCGAAGTTTTTAACCTCTCCCATCTATATCGAAGCCCCTCCCTTGGATCCCCATCCACTGCTAGTCCTGATAAAAGTTGTAAAACTGAAAAAAAAACTGAACTGAAATACCCTCAAATTTGACAACCATATTGTAATACCCATTGACTCGCGCATATGCTAGACTTCTTGGTCCGTGTTTCAAGACGGGTCGGATAGGTGGTTAACTTTTCACACCGGGAACTAACCTTAGGCCCAAACGCACCCTACGACAACGCAACCGCCCGAGATGGCAAGCCACCCGAACGATCAGCTGCCGCAAAGTACGCCAAGGCGCAGAGGCAAGGCTAAACAGCTGCCTAGCCGCCACATCAACCTCCAAGCGCAGAAGGCTACCATGCGAGCATGGGCCACACATTTGTAGGAAGGCTAAAAGTAGATGTCTGTTTATCTTACGTACTTTCAAGACTCGCAATCTTGTTATTCTTGCCCGATTGTTCACTTCTTATGTTACACTGAGCGAAAATATACCAACTATTTGGTATACAAATATACCATGAAACCCATCATGCATATTTTATACCAACATGTTGGTATACAAATATACCAACGGCACCCCCCCCCCCTTCTCGCCTCTCGCTCGCGAAAATATACCAACGACAGATCAACGAAAATATACCAATGCTGTCCTTCCCGGCCGGCCCTCCCCA
>LS855047.1:81588-95285 GCA_900490955.1 Micoletzkya japonica | reverse complement strand
ATATATATATATATATATATATATATATATATATATATATATATATATATATATATATATATATATATATATATATATATATATATATATATAGATCATAGATCATAGATCATAGATAGGTGAGCATTACCGTCTTCATATATGGAAATTCTGCCATACTCGAGATGCTGTGTTCCAGCGGACGAATCATAGGACGCCATCGACCACAAACACATAAACAAGAGAGCTCACGTAGCATGAGAAGAATTTCGACAATCACTGTGATAATCATCACAACGGACTGTTATGTTTAAAGTAAGCTGTTTCTCCGACTTTGTAGAGAATCGATGCTCTCTGGTATGGTTGTGGAATAAGGATTCTGTGGTACTTATGAAGTTGATGCTGAAGATGGGAACCTAGATGGTCACAGAGTGAGTCACGATAATATTGACCGCCGTTGGTAACACGAAAAAAAGCAGACAGAATGTTCTTTTTATTCAATCACCATCTTTCGTGTAACGTCTTGTCAATGAATCTATGAAAACTTGCTCCGCTGTGGTAAATCGATGGTAGATAATTTATTATTAAATATGTATGAAATAATCACAGATGAAATCAATAATCACAATTTGGAACCCGAGATATATCTACACTGGATAAAATAATACAGAAACAATTCAAGACTGTCTCAATTTACGCTTCCCCCACACATGTTGTGCAGCTTTTTCTTTATAGCTTTTTATAGACCAAAAAGCCAATAGCTTTTTGGATGGATATTATTTTAGACCCAAACGAGTGAAAAAAAAAACTTCCAGTCGCTATTAGATATGTACAGCGGAAAGTTCTTGAGAATGGTTTAATTTCGCAGAATGAGCATGATCAGTCATAAGGTTCAAGTTTCATCCAATACACGAGCCACACAGCACACGAGAATGCGAGCAATGAAGCATTGATGAGGAAGAGTGGACCCGTTCCGAAGGCTGTGAACATTTCTCTGAAAAGTTGATTTACTGATTTACTTTGGAATTCGAAAGTATTAATCGTAAGCTCATAAGAACTTACGCAGCGTAAAGAGGACCGGCAATGAGGAAGACGTCATCCAGAGCCACGAACATGCCTTGCATCAGAGTCTGCAAAACGTAACTTGAACTATTAATTGAAGTTCTCGTTATTCTCACTCAGCCGTACTTCCTCGTTCACTAGTTATTCTATGTATCCGTTTAGCTGCAGGGCAAACCTGATCAACTTTCCCGATGATCTTCGAGAAGGCTGTATCGAGTGATACAATGAGAAAAGGCATTCCAAAGCCACCCCCGACCGCGAGAGTCGAAACGAAGGAGTACAGGGAGGAAGTCTGGAATCGGAGAACATTCCGAGAACAAAAAGAAACCTCTACAACACTTTATAAGAAATGACTCATCCCCCTAAATTCCGATTAACTTGAAGGAGTACCGAAGGGAAACCACCATATTCTAGATCTTTGGAAAGCGAAAATGACTAGGACATCGTCTTTCTTGAGTTCCCCAAGGCCCAAGGATTCGGATTTATGTTAGCTTTAGTGTCTATCATGATGCCCTTCCTTTCCCATTCCTAATTATTTATTCGTGGTGCGCGGCACACCGATCTACCATATTAGTAAATGTCTGAATGTTTTTTTCGCTTTCCAAAGGTTTTGCATAGCCGCAGAACACTGTGAAACATACATAGGCTACGTCACACCATCCGTATTCTTCATTATTACATCCCGTTAGAGAAGTTGCTGCAACTTACAGTTATCGTTTTCTTGACAGATGGAAATAGTCAAAAAAATTTAGGCATGTATCTATCGTTCTGTAAGAAATAGATACCATTGTATGGTTGGAGGGGCTTTCCGAGAAACGGATAAGGATAGTTAATAAGGAAGAAAGCCATAAGTAGATAGATGGCAAGAGAGAACATGATCCGGTTGCCGAGGCTAAACATCACTTACATATTTTTTCTCCATGAACTTAAAAAATGAAGACTATCTATGTATCAATGATGATAAAGGTGAACATAAAATAGACGTGAAATAATTGAAACATTGAAAATTATTATTTTACACTTTTGAAATTGAAAGTCAAAAGTGAAATGTTAAAATTTTTTAAACATTATTTACCGTTGACCAAGTTTGCAAAACGTCAAAGCAAGTGATGTAACGAACGCGAACACTCCAGACGAGCACTGCAGGCTTGTGCATTATTATACGTACTTATGGTTCATTTTCCACTCCTCACAAGGAGTGGTTGTAACCGCGCGAAGAAATTTTGATATGAAAAATATCGGATCTGGCGAATTTTTGCGAGCTGATTTCATTTCTGAAGTCACAATTTTGTTTTTTTTTCTGTTTTCCTCTGAATTAGTATACTTTTTAACTAGGTAGATATGAAGTTGCAGGCAATTGAAATATGGAGAAAAATAGCTTACAAAACCTTAGTACTGGATTATCTAAAAAAAGGCTGTTTCCCAGAAAACTGTACTATACTGGAATAAACCGATCCGTCCGTTTCTTCCGTTCCAAAATGAGTCTGATTCTCTCACTTTTGCACACTCTCTCGCCTTATATTCGGAATGATTTTCCGACGGATCTTTTTAATCCACTATAGATGTCAAATATCTCGTATCGATATTTCTTCCTCAATTTGTAAGTTACATTCATAAATTTTTGCACCTGCGTTACTGCCATAATGACCGCTGTTCTCGTAGCATCAATGGCAAAGACGGTCATGAACATCGGTCCAACAACGCTGAAAAACAAAGAGTTTCTAAAATGAAAGGCAAACGATGGGCATAATGCTACATATGCTAATTAATATGACAATTGAATAAATTCCTTGTGAACTTACGAATGTAAAGTGCTGAACACGAGGCTGACAACAGTTCGCTGCAGGAAAATGACATAAACAAGAGGCCATGGTATAGGTGCTCTGAATATTAGATTGCAATCATGACAACTACAGTGTTAAGCTAGCCAATGCACTTAATATCACAAATTTGTAGGGATACCTTCGAAGCTTAGCGATTTGTTCCTTTACAAAATTAACTGATGCCCAATCTTTATCAGGTTTACCTAGAACAAATAATTAAAAAAACTAATGGATGAATAAAAAGAACCCAAATAGAAATCACCTTTCCTTTTATCACTAGTGGGGTCTTGAAAGACGAAGCAGATAATTACGATGGCAATCAAATTCATGAGAAATGCGAAGTACATCGGAGCTGGAAAGGTCAATTATTAACTAACTTTCATAAGATCCAAAAAGCGCATTACCGGAGAAAATGTGAAAGCGCATGCCAGGCCAAATCTGGATTCCAGGATACTTGATTTTGGAGAATGCAAGTTGGGTCACTGCAAAGCATATAAATTGAAAAAAAGAATAAATGCTCACGGGGTCCAATGACCATGCTGATGATCATGGCCAAATTGGACAGAGCGTAGACTCGCGAACGATCTTCTGACGTACTCATCGTCGCGAGGTATCCCCGCAGAAGAACTTGACTGCCTAACAAACTGTATTTTAGCGTGCAAAGTCAAAATTTCATAGTTTAACAAATGAAAGTTTTCCAGGCTTTTGTCGAAGATACTTTTGAAAGTATTCGTGGAAATAAACTAAAAATAATGGAGCATAATAGAGTGGAAGCTCACTGAATCCCATGCCGAAGATTAAGTAGCATGCCAACAGAACATAACGACGCTTATGAGGAAAATATTCGACTCCCAAGTAGAGGATACAGCCACTGATCGAAATGAATCGACCGACCAGTAAGGGACATCTGACGCAAGAGGATTGAAAAAGAATATTATCTAACTTAATAAGGTTTTTCTTTTATACAAAAAATAAAATAATTCTCCAGTGCGTTGCTTACTAATAAAAATTATCTTCATCGGGAATTATAGTTTTTTCCAAAAGTATCTACAACTTTTGTGTATACCATAATTTGTAGTCTGAATTGCAATGATGGTTCTGTGATGGTAGAGATTGAAGTTTTTTTTATTTAAAACTTTCCATTTTTCCATTATTACTCACTTTATAACTTTCTTCTGATGCGACCAACAAGCAAAGAGAAAGATGAAGATGCCGTGCCCGAACTTGGTGACAGCCGACACTAGACCGAAGAAGGTGGAGTTCGTCTCCGGGTCTAACTGGGAAATAGTGATATTCACAAATTACAGTTTAACTATGAACACGTTTAGATGATTAATTCATTATTCTCTTCACTTTGAATTGTTAGAGCATGGTGATTATTTCCGACTTCCCCCCGAAAGGTCGCCGACCGGCCGCCGACCAAAATAGGGCAAAAATCGGTGACCGGTTAGAGAGAGGCGAGAGAGCACGCGATTTGGAGAGAGCGAAAAGAGCATACCCGGTGGTGCTCTTTTCGCTCTCTCACTCTGCCCATGCTGAAGGATGCTCTCTCGCTGTCGGCGATCTTTCAAATGTTGGTGAACTTTGGGAGAGGAGAGGAGACGTAAAGCGGGCAATATTCCTACAAGTTTCGTGACTTTGCGAGTGAGTATTTCGAAAAATTTTGGTTTATGACGCTAGGTAAATTTGTATGGAGATTTCGAATATGTAAACAGATTTGTTGCACGACATACAGTAAACTCAGAACACTGTGTCGAATTAACAAACTTTCTCAATTTTTGAAGAAAGAGATTGTAATTTCGTTTATGCATATAATTTTCGATCTAGATTACGAATATAGTGGATTAAAAAGATCCGTCGGAAAATCATTCCGAATATAAGGCGAGAGAGTGTGCGAACGTCAGAGAATTAGACTCATTTTGGAACGGAAGAAACTGACGGATCGGTTTCCTCCACTATATTTAACTTTCGCTATTCTATTTTAACTTTATAGGGTGGTTCACAATGTAAATTTTGGAATTCGAACCTTATTTTTAACGTATATTGAAGCATCAATTGCGCAGATTCCAAAAATATAGAATTAGTACACATTTTAAAAAGATAAAGCAAAAACGCAAAATCTGCAAAAAAAGTCCGTAGTGGAGTCGAACCCGCAATATGAAAACACCAGGCGACATGCATACCTATTGCGCCATGCCCGACACGCGGTCAGCACGTTACACGCCCCTCATACTCTTCTCCCTTCCCATTGCCGAAAGCTGGCAAATCTCTACCAAATTTCTGCCCAACCCGCGCGACCTGTCAGCGAAGGATCGCTGAGAAGTCGGTGAACTTAGGGGGGATTAATCGCGCGGCTGGAGAAGTGCACCAAAGGAAGGAGAGAATACAGCGATAATGCAAACACTGCCAGTAGAAGGGAGAGAGTACGGGTAGTATGTGTGCTGCCTTGGTCTTAGCATACACGCATACGGAGAACATCCACTGATGTTTAATGTAATCAATGAACAGTTATGCATTGCACACTCAGATAAAAATCAGTGAACAGCGCAAATTTGGCATTAAGCTTGCCTAATGTAATATAGTGAAGGTTGTGGGTAAAAGGTTCTTACTGTTTTCATGTATGGCCATTCTCCCATCCCTGAGATATTATGCTCTACCGCACAGAGAAGGAGGATAGCTGTAGCTATGAAGACTCTTCGCCATTCCGTCTTCTTAAATTAGACAATCTTCAACATTAAGATAAGAAATTGAGCTTCCTATACCTTATTATTAATGATAAAATGTATATATTACAAAATTATTCACTCGGGTGGATGTTAACTTGATGATATTGAAGTTAATATCACTCACTCTGCGCTTCTGTGTTCGGGTCTTGGCATGTATTATTGACGAAAAAGTTCCGTCAGTAAACTCATTCCTTCTTTGTCTGTACTCTCTTTATACCGCTTCGCTCTCTCGTTGGAGGTAGGAATGAGACGACTGGCGGAACATTTTCGTCAACCATAGACATATTAGAAAAAGCGAAACCTTCCTTTGGTCGGCAGTGATTGTCCCACTCCTTGAACTTTGCGATCCCTGTTCTTCTCTGATGTTACCTAATGATGGCTCGAACATCTTCAATCGTAGGTTAGCTATTTATTCAAATTAACTTAAATAAAAATACTGAATACTAGGCACACAAAAACTATCAAAAGAGATAGCTAACAAAGTTTAAGCATTTCCAAATTTTATTAAATAAAGTTCAAAAGCACTTTAAAGACAACGTGAATATAGTGGAATAAACCGGTCCGTCATTTTCTTCCGTTCCAAAATGAGTCTAATTCTCTCTCTTTCGCACACTCTCTCGCCTTATAATCGGAATGATTTTCCGACGGATCTTTTTAATTCACTATATTTATAAAAGCTTCAATTCAAAAGAAGATCGACTGCCTGTCCACCCACCCCTGTCTAACATCCCTCTCGGTCGTTTCACTTTGTTTACAGTCTCTCTTGCTATCCTTTCCCGCCCTCAGGTGGCTATTCGGAAGCAAGGAAGTTGCACTTATGAGAAACGATTGCAAGTAAACCAAACTTCCACCGTACCAACTGCCAATTTTGTAAAATCCCGCAACTACATTAAATATGCGATTGCGAAAAAAATTATTTATCATAACAATTATACTCTTATCATAATAATAATGATACCCCAGCACTTATTCAATCTTTTAGACTTTTTCAAATCTGCGTCTATTTGTAATAACGACAGATGTGAAAAGATATACGCAATCGGTAAATAACATATATTTAATTGAATAGATTTATACAAGCCTCATCCTTTCGTTTATTTCTGTTTTCTTTTATTGATTGTCTAGGAGATATGTAAAATTTTCCGAGTTTATAAACATCGCATTCCTCTTTTTTACATTTCAAAAATGAAACACTAGTTTTTTCATTTTATATGCTTAACTGGAGTAAATAGCATAGTAAATATGTAAAAGCAGACATAATGCAGCAGATACGTTTCGAAATGGTTTCTGATTAATCTCTCTGAATTCGATTTAATTGTTTTGCAGTACGCCCACTCTACAATACCTAGAAATGGCGCCTTTTGAGATGTCCCATTTTCCTCATTCCTGCATGTTTAAAAAATTCAAGAATAAATTAAGGTTATGAATAGTACGTTCCTTCCGTATGGTCTACATATAGACCGAGATTGTGACGGACCTACTATTATGAATGCGTAAGTCTAGTTGCCAGTTAAAGGGCCCCTCTGAGCACTTTTTAACCCCCTGGTTTCTTCCTCTCATCTGAAAGAGCAATGTCGAAAACCTACAATCCTACATTTGCATCTTTTTCCCGCCATTCCCCGCTGTTCAAATGAGGCTGTTTATTGCAAAGTTACATTGTTCTTCAGGGACCGCGCGAACACGAATGTCATTCCGTGAATACTGTAGCGCGCGAGTGGTCTGATTAGTAGGCATAGTTTATTGAAGGAATGGAAACATATATTTTATGAAAAGGACAAAACTGAAGGAATGTCTAAAATACGCTTTTGATGGATCGCAATGTGCTCAGAGGGGCCCTTTAAACGTATGTATGAATGTTAATTTTTATTTTTATTTATTTCAATCACTAATGAGTGTGTTTACCTACTATTGCTATGAAAGAGTAGACAGTTGAAGAATGGTTTTCTGTTTAATCTAATTAACATTTGCAGAAACGGCATACAAACTCAAAATATGATAAGAAGTTTTTTTCTTATTTTAGTGTGCCATAATACAGCTTGTTCACGAAAATTGGAAATTTGTTCTTTTATTATTATTGACAAAAATCTGTCAGTAGACTCATTAATACTTCGCCCGGACTCTCCTCATGCGTTTCGATCCCTCGATGTTCTGTCAACTGACAGAACGTTTTAAACATTTTTATATGTAATGAGGATACTTCTTTCTTTAACAGGATAATGACGTCGTACGGGCTGTTTTCGGCTTTACTTCTGCATCCGCTCTCAGTCTACTTAATATATTTTCATTCCCCAGGACTATCCAGTGATTGTTGGTATGGTTACCTCGTCCTTCAGGTAAGCACAGTACTCATGTTGATTGCCAATCACTGAGTGGCATTGGCAACAACTGCATGGTGTTTTTTTCAATAAAAACAAACAAAAAGAAGCACATGATGATAATAAAATATGAATTTATTGTATGTTTAGGTGATTTTATGGATGAATGATATTTACTGGTCGTTGCTTTACCGTCTCTACACTCTCTTTCCCTTTCCCGTAATTTTATGCACTGGCCCTCTGTGCAAGCTTGGTGTTTCCGGGAGGCTTTTGCTGGTGAGTTCTCTCAGGAGATAGAGTATGGCTACATACCTACTACCTGCGTACCATTTCTATGTAGCCTCCTAACTCGATGTTTTCCATTTCCCTTATCCGTTGAACGGTAAATCAATTAAAGGGCCCCTCCAGTCAATATCTACCATATGCATTTTTTGACTTCATTGGATAGCCCTCAATGTCCTGAATCTCATTCTCTCTCCTTTTTTGTTGAAGCTTCGCCGTTCTGAGAAAAAGCTGTGCAAAGATTTCTCTCGCTGTCTGCGTCTCTTCATTCCTCTCTTGTCTCTAACAATCAATCAACCGCTCTTAATTGGTTATCTCTTGAAATGAATGAGATGGTCGGAGGGACCCTTTAACTGTTAAACATGCGTAAGCATCGTATTGACTTTGATGTTGACTAAGCAATAGTGGTAGTAAGTAGAGTTCGGCAGATGACCCAATGCGAAATCATGCAAAATCATTTCACTCCCGCGTCTCTTCATTCTTCCCTCTTATCTCGGCCCAATCTTGCACTTTCATGACGCAATAATGAACCAATTAGGGTTCATTTGCCGAACACTAGTAGTAAGTCTCGTCTCATCGCAGGCCATCCAGTCCTTCTTCACAATAGCCGACGCGGCCCCCTTCGCCTTCCTCATCATTCGACTGCAGTACCGCATCTCACAAGCGCTCAAAACGCTTACATTTAACACCACGTAAGGAAGTTCATCTTAACTTCATGCTGGGAATAACACGCTTTCGCAGCGTGAAGTAAGAAATGTCTTGCATAAGCTTATACGGTTCAGCAAGCAAACATTAATCATGATCACCGGCGGATCGCTACTCGTTTCTAACGTCATCGGCTTCTATTATTTCGGACAAGAGCCTGAAAATAAGGCAGAAATTCTGAGGGTGTGATTTATGGTATATTGAGTCGAAGTTCATTAAACAATATGAAACGTAATGGAAAAATATGTGTTTCACTAAACAGAAGTGAGCTTCGATGCATTGTGAGTTATCGCTTATTTCTCCCGAAAAGTAGATTTTAAAGGTTCAGGTTCTTTTTCTTCAAATTTTGGAATGTTTTAGCAGCCCGAGTTGTTGTGGACAGCTAAATATCAATCATCCATACACGTCATGGGCAACGATTCTGCGCAGAACGAACACATGAAACATGGTGGGATAATCATCCTTTGTATTTTACAATCTAATTGTATGTACTTGTACTTGCTCATATTCGGCTGTTATCTTTATTGCTTTAGCAGCAAGCAACTCAGGGCGTGAAAGGCATGTATAAAATAAATTCCTTCAGAAATCTTACTCTTCGGAATTGCTCTCTCCGTTATCTTCCCGGCAGTTTCGTTCTTCGCAACTCTGAGTGCAATAAATTTATGGAAGAACAGAGTAACCTATCTTTTCTATTTATATCTTGATTTGTACATAAATATATATTTGGAAAGAAAAGTCGTGCAGGGGAAGTGCAAAAGAAACATTTTTTGAGGAACATCTCGTCTCAGTGGGTCAACGTGCACATTTTCGTGTTATGAAAGTGCTATTTTATCAGGTAAGCTCAATTTAATGTTTTAAATCCATCGTGCGATAGTTGTGGTAAGAAAAAAAACTAAATTTATAAAGAAATCTTTTTCAATATAAGAAGGGAAGTTAGGCAAGAAATGTATCAAAGAAAGCAGAAAATGATAAGGTAAAAGTAGATGATTGATTGCATTCAGTTAACGGTGGCTTTTATCTTCTACATGGTTCCGATGATTGGATTCGTCTTTTCCTTCGAAGTGAAAGCCGATCCGACCGTATCTCACTTCTTTATCCGATTTACCCTCACGGTACAGTGATTATTCAGTATTCACAATACCACTTGATTATTAAGTTGAAAAAACATTGAAATTATGCAAAAGTAAGATAATTAGTTGGATCGGATATGTAATAGAGATGTTTTGGGATATGTAATAGAGATTCTTTTTGGACAATACCTATGTTTTGTCATTGGACTATTAAGAGAGACTATTAGGTGTGCTACAGGGCGGGTGGCCAAAAATTAACCTATGATGAAACTTTCTCAGGTGATTGCCTAGGGGTAGGGGACATCGAAAAACATTACAGCTAATATTTTTATTCTTTTAATTTTTTTATAAAAAATAATTCCTAAAAAAGCCCAAATGTTTAAAAATCATATGTAATTCAAGCTTTAGTATCCATTCGACGCAGAATTTTACGCTGATCTCGAATTTATCATGTTTGTCCCGAAAAAGTTGAAAACTGATAAAGTTATATGGAGAAAACCCCATTTTTTCACGTTTTTCGCGCTTTGAAATATAAAAAAAAAACTAGGGGGACCCAAACTCTGTAAGATTTTATTTGTCTAAAAAGAACCGCCTGAATGTCCTCTACAATATATATTTTTTGGAAAAAAATTCCGGTATCATATGAGCTGATTGTGAGCGGCATGGAGAGCCGGTCAGCCTGCAGCGCATACAAAGAAAGCATTCATTTTTTCTCAGCTAAACAAGTTTTCTAGGGTAAAATTATGCGCCGAAAACGATGAAGCATCTTTCATGATCTGAAAACTGACCATTAGATAATTATGGCGGACGGAACTGAATTTCCTTTATTTTGGTTTCTCGTAATAGTTTGTTGAGATAGAGATCTGAGAAAGTGATAACAACATCGGTAATTCTTTTAAATACAAGATTAGGTAGACTAGAAACAATTTTATGGTACATCATCATATAAATGAGCGTGATTGTCCGATCGGACGCTAGGATGGGGGCCTGCAAAAAAGAATCGTAATGAAAAATCGTTAAAACGCTTGTTATGATGATCACTTTTAGTTTCCTCTAATTGTCTAATGCAATCTATAAAAATATTCGGACAACACCTGAAAATTATAATTAAATTCAGTTTGATACCTGCCGCACGTTTAATCTGGTGAAAATCTGAGCTCAGATAATGTCGAGATAATCTCGAGATTTTTTTTAAATTTCGAGCTCGTTTTCTCAGTTTCGGGTACATATTCATGCAATTTTGTCATCGGAATCGTATTCTCCGGCCCTGATTACCATATAGAGGCAGAAAGAAGCATGAAATTTCATCAAGATTGACTAGGAAAAGGTAGCTCACCATTATCTCGACGAGATAATGAGGAGCTACCTCACCTCAGAAAATCTCGCCATTAATTCGGAGCTCGCCATTTTTGGCGAGAGAGAAAGGGTTTTTGAGAGAGCAAAACTGAGCAGTAGATGTGCTCTCTTTTGCTCTCTTCATTTTGCATACTCTCTCGTCGCTCTCTAGCACCTAATTAATCTCGAGATAATTGCGAGACTCACTCTCCACTGATCTACCGGTCGACCGCAAAAAGGAGGACGGGGTAAATTAGATTAAGTTTCACGGGCCCCGCTCATTGGAGCAGATGGGGTGATGGGTAAGGAAGGCGCAGGGTGAGCAGTTGCCTCGATAGTATAGAGGTAAAATAGTCTAGTGGTGTAATGACGAGCTCTGTCTGGAAATGGGCAAATAATCAATTTCCCACATTAAACGTGCGGCTGGGAAACAGTGAGATAAATACGTTCATTATCTATGTTGTGAAATGAACTCGCTACTGTGAAACTCAATGCTTAACTAAAATTTACGATTTTATATATAGTTAACTTTTTCAATTGCATATAGCTTCTCTCCGCACGGTGTAACATAATTTTCTTGATCGGTGCACCATTAGTTTCTTGGTTCTTTGGATACTAGAACATGAAATGGATATGGATACTAGAACATGAATTACATATGATTTTTAAAAATTTCGGCTTTTTAAAAATATTTTTTACAAAAAAAAATTAAAAGAATAAAAATATTAGCTATAGTGTTTTCGATGTCCTCTACCCTTAGGCAATCACCTGAGAAAGTTTCAGCATAGGTTAATTTTTGGCCAAACGCAAGTTATCGGCTTCGGTCCGCCCTTACAAAAAGTCTCTCTTAATAATAGTTGTTAGACTTTTAAGAACAACACGGTAAGAAATCTTTCAATTCAAGGTGTTCTACACAATCCACTCCACTCCTACCACCTTAATGTTGCTCGCAAGAAGTCCTAATTATATGAAGGTATGCACTAGAAACTGCTGTCCTTCCGCTCATCTCTCTTTCGCCCATCTTCGGGTAATAACTAGTATTCAAGAGCAGGAACGAGTCTCCCTGGCAGGTTTTCCGTCGGAAGTTACTCGGTCAGAAGACTCGTTCAACGAGTCGAGTGGTGTCCGTGGGACTGTCCGAGGCTGTCTCTCGAAAGCAGACCACGACAACCCTGCAAAAGTACTGAGAAGAGGGATGAGAAAGATATCGTGCACACTAGATGTGAGCGATGTGCGAAATAAACATGGGCAAACATAAGGCGGGAATTTCACATAGTACAGTTGTGATCTGAGCTTAAAAAACTTGGTCACTGTCGCTCAATCTGTACTCTAAGGTCAACATATTTAATTCTTCTAAAGTAGCAAATACTATCTATTATGTATACATGACATCTACTAGCTATCGTACAAGTAGATCATTTCGGAACAGATGCTGCATAATGCCGCATTATGCTGCATGTTTTGGCATGTAGGGGTAAAATGACGGATTTGAGAGTTCTAATGAGTACTATACGATTCGTCGTCCAATTTTACTTACTGGAGCCGATTATAAAGTTAAGATTGATTAAATAACTAAGTTTATGCTGATTTGAAAGTTTGCAGCTTTTGCGTATAAGTCGCCTTTGAAACATATGAGCTACATGATTGAGGCACCCCTGCCCAAAACGAGATTTTTTGACAGCCAAAAATAACGTTAAATACATATCAGACGTTAAATACATAAATACAGATCGTGAATCGTCAAATTGGGCCCCAGTAGGTTAAATTGCACGGCGAATCGAATGATGTTGATTAGAACTATCAAATCCTTCATTTTACCCCTACATGCCTAAACATGCAGCATAATGCGGCATTATGCAGCATCTGTTCCGAAATGATCTACTTGTACGATATTGCATGACAGTACAACTGCATGTTGAGCGATACCTCAGACCCCTTTGTTCGTCTTAGCGCGTCTCTTACTTTTATTATTCGAAAAGGAGGAGAAGCGATTATGGTGGTATTTAACTTATTACACCTGGCTACTAACAATGCGAGACTTCGGAGTACTCACCACAAATTAAAGTAGGTAGAGAGAGAGAGAGAGAGAGAGAGAGTAAAGATAAGGTTGATAGACCAATGCAAGAGATAGTAAGGACTGGAGAAACATAGGCAACAGTGAATGGAAGAGTAAACAGAAGAGAAAAGAAGGAATAGGAAGGTATCGTACTGCGAGAGTATTTTGACGAAAATGTGACAAAATGTCGCAAAATGTCACATTTTTCGACATTTTAATTCTAGCGTGCGCCGCACGCAATTTCGTGAGCTCTGGATGCTTCCATAATTTTTTTCGTCCCTTGTTTCCTACTAGCAATCGAAAAGAAGGCTCAAATCAGTGATTTGAACTTGTATGATGACGGA
>LS855047.1:31651-59713 GCA_900490955.1 Micoletzkya japonica | reverse complement strand
TAGCGAATTGACCACTGTTTTTGAATTTACTCAGCAATGGCTGAACAAAAGTGCGTCAAATTTT
Source organism: Micoletzkya japonica (assembly GCA_900490955.1). Taxonomy (NCBI): domain Eukaryota; kingdom Metazoa; phylum Nematoda; class Chromadorea; order Rhabditida; family Diplogasteridae; genus Micoletzkya; species Micoletzkya japonica. Next base: position 59,649 of record LS855047.1, on the reverse strand, counting down.
CAGAGCGTCTTGAACGCATTGTGACGAGCTTAAGTATTTAAATTCATAATTTTCCACTCACTGGTTCGCCCACAGGATCGGATCCTATGGGCGGAAACCGCTATTCGCTAATCGAACGCTAGGAATGCTGTGACGGGAACAGGTAAAGAGAGGCATAAATATACCACTTGCAAAGCTGAAATAAAGTACCAATCGAGTAAACATAAACGAACTACAAACGCAAGGCGAACTCTCGCAATGGTTATTATTATTATTTAGGGTATGAGTTGTCAACTATTCCAGGCGGTGGGAAGATCTTCTTCTACGCCCGATTTTCACAGTACACGATATCAATCATGAACGCACAGTTTCATGAATTGCCCTGAGAAGAGTGCACATCAGGCTGCTGGGCAAGTATAGTAGAGAAAATCGGAACGTATAATTCAATTTTACAAGTTGCACTATTTAGCAGATTTTTCGCACTTTGGAGCAATGCCATTCTAACCGAGAATCAGTTCTATCAGAGATTGAGTACTTTCTGAGATCACCATAACCAAGACCTTTGACATGAAGCATATTTGGAATTGGCATGATGGCGCTAGAGGCACCGGAAACTCAGATACGCCCGGATCTTTCCTTTTTCTCTACTACAGTGGACATTGTGTAATTCGTGTTACTTGAAACGAAGAATACATCTTTTACAATGCCGCGTTGTGTTTCCCTTTATATTCTTTTTATCCATGATTGGTAAGCTCTCTCCACACTGTTCTTTTTCCTGTTTCCCTTCTATGGTGTAATTAAATATGTATCTACGTATTGCCGTTATCCTAAAGGTCAACAATCACTTGCCAAAATTAGAGCTCACAGCTTTACTTACCATTCCATTTTCACATCACGGATAAATTGTTTTGAATTTTCTTTTCAGGAATGCATATGAGCAGCATTTAAAATTCAATATTAATTCGCCTTTTTGTTTTCTATTACTTTTAAGTATATACGTATAGGTACTCTTCTCAAATCCTCATCATTGAGACTACACTCTTGTCTAAAAAAATGGGGGGGGGGTGGAAGCACAGCATTGTTTCCCTATTCCCATCCACATCAGAGACGCTCTCATCGAAATCGGCTCAGATGCATACATAATCCGCTGTATGCGATTATCCTTCCTCCATATTCCACTCTGTGCTTGTCTCATTTCCATTGAATCGCCTTGTCCGTCCTCCTTTCCCTCCGTCTTTTCCCCTTTATATTGTATGTCATCGCCTACGGATACACTAATCCGCATCAGCCATCAGCCGTCCTTCCCGTTCACAATTCCAAACGCGATTTCCAGCTAAGACGTGCTTCTGTACGCACGATAGATATCCCCTTGCTCGCCAAGATATTTTGTTCTTTTATGCGAAATAATATTACCGTTTTCTTAGAATATATTTACCGCAACATTCTTGCTCTCTATCATCAATACCGTGAGAATTATAAGAACCGGCTATCAAATTCTCGTTCTTTTTTGATGCTGGATCAAACGTCTCGGGTTGCTCGTCCTTCAATAGTTTGTGGTCCTCGACCTTTCATCGTCTTCCTTATCTTATATCATATTCTCCTCGGGCAAGATAATCCCATCTACGTCCACTTTCATTCTACAAACGCCGTGTGAAGGGCTTCGCACGCGTCGTTTATGAACGTAAGCGTGGAAGGTCACAATACAGTGAAAGCAGAGCCTGCAGTTAGAATCTCGTCCGACCAGTTTAGCTTGCTGAACACAACCGTAGAAAACAAAGGCAGAAACTCTAAAAGAATCAAGATCTGGCTCAGTGCCTCGTTGAGCTATTAAATAGATAGAAAGCGATCTCCAATCGACTAATCTTCATAAAGTTGCGAGAGAAGCGAATTAGCCGAAGCCTTCCACTATACGAAGGAGACCCGGAATGGATGGCTTCGATTCCTCATTACGGATGACTACTTATTTATTTGTCCGTGAAACACTATATCGTCGCCAAACGAGGTCCTCAATGAATGAATGTCATCACATAACCACCTTCCTCCCTCGTCCCCTTCATCCAACTTCACCTCCCCCACTCGAGACGGCACAGGGTCTTCCGGGCATAGTATGACGTTGGGGTCCAGCTCGTATTCCGGGCCTATATAAGACCGGCCGGCTTCAGCTAAACCTTTTCGAATGCCAAGAGTCCATGCTTCCATTCTACTGCATATACATCATTAGTTCTGTCTTGCATGTTGCATTCTACGTAAAACTTCCAATCTCACCGCAATGGAGTTATAGATGTTTGTTTGTTTTTTTTTTCTTTCGTCGTGCTACATATATGTATAAGCGATAACAATTTTGGGTTAGATCTCTGGTTAGGAACAAAGCTTAGACTTTAAATTTTTATAAATTCTTTTGGGACGAACCTAATCACTACTTTTTATTTTTATTTTTACAAAAAAATGAGCTATTTCAGGTTCTATGGCATTCAAGACTAAGTAGACCAGTCTTTCCTAATTTTTGAAACCAAATTGCCTCATTTCTATGTGGTGCTATGGATAAGAAAAACCTGTTGCTTCATTTGACAAATGTTTCATTTTTGACGGTACACAAATAGTCGAATAAATTGCTATTATTTTTCTTCAAATCGAAGAAACGTGAAATTAATGAAATAACTTGATAATTATTTCAAATTTATCAATTTTCTGATGACGATATGCACATTTTCTCATGCATTTCATTTCACATTAGCCCCTGCCTGATTGCTTTCGCACGCATATTAAGGCACTTGTTCAATGCTTATGAAGTTGTAGTTCAAAACAATTCGACTAATCTTGTCATGTCGTGGTCATTCGACTATGCATGTAATTCGTGCACGCTTTGCAGGTGGAGTAGACACCCCGTAGAGTGTCCCTTAATCAACTTAACACTGGTCTTGAAAAACACCAAGAGATGTCGCGCTTCATACCTAAAGCATGGTTTTCACGACGTGCTTTTTGATAGAGACTTTTGGAAATTTGATATTACCCGGATCCCTATCCTGAGTTTAAGACCTTCTCGTGTTAGTTTTACCACTTTTCTACTAAGAATAAGACTGAGAAAATATTTAATTACAAATTTCTCCCCTCCTTCCTTCATCACCACCTCATACTGCCTGCCGGACCTCATCTGCGCAAACATCATGCATAATGTGCCGGGCATAACAGATGTCACCGATGTGTTTGCTCATGAAAACGAGCACCGTTGCGTCGACGTCTAGGTACACTCATGTAAATAAACGCAAGCAAGTTTTTCCCTATCTATTAAATGCGAACTCTTAAATACCTGATCTGCTCGTAGGACCTATATACTAGGAGCTGATTATTCATAGTATATAAATGTAAATATATATACTATCTAACTTTAATATTATTGGAGGAAAACGAACGTTGGGAAATCTTTGCAGCGCACTCTGCTAAATACAGTGAAACACTCTTGGCAAAATGCCAGCTTAGGCTAAAAGCCGGCTCCGGCTGAATTTTTACGGTGATTAGCGGAAAGAATTGCGCAGCTCTCTCAACGTTCATTTTCCCCCAATAATACTAAGAGATTTTTAACGAGAAATATTCAACTTCTCTACGAGATAGTGAAATATAACGACAGGAAAACTCATGATTATCTATCGCCTTAATTGCCAACGGCGCATAAAGTGTGCGTGAGTGCAAACATGAATATTCGACGGTGACCTGGAAATAGACAGGCCCCACACGCCCTCACTACTTGTGCAGTCTAAAACGGATATGCAGAGGGAAACTCAGACACTTATGAGTTTTTCCTCATGCCGTCGTTATTCTGTCGCAGAAGTGGAGGATTTTCAATTAAGAAAAACTCCACTAGTAATATAACAGTAAATAGTTGTGTTCACGTGAAAGCAAATTGCACGTTTCCACTTTATAGCTCTGCTGAATACTCTATTTTCTGACCCTCCTCGCTCGCTTGGAGTGTCCTCATCAGTAATACATGAAAAAGTGTCCGCAAGCAACTTTCTGTGCTTCATTGAAAGCCTGCAAGCTGGGATACCAATGTGTTTAGATCTCTATATTCAACTTTTTTCTACACCTTATAAATGTGTATTTTAAAACCCAGAAGGGGTAAATGTTTTGATACTAAGAACAAAAAAGCATACTCACATCCACCGTGTTCTACTCATCCAAGCATGCATCCATCTCTCATTCCACTTCGTAAATATACCTGACTTGACGTTACCATTAAATCGCGAATAAGATCCACTTGTGCGTAATGCGTCTAATGAATAACATTGCCTACTGTAGTCGTCAACGCCTCTTTTTCACTCACCACTACTCGATGGCCCCCTCATTTTCTGCTACCATAATTTTCTTTCTCATCTTTCCGTTTTCAAGCTATCACTTTATAATTCTGGTACTTTTAGACCGGATGTGGCGTGATTTTCACTGATGACAATTTCTCACAAAATGGCTGTCAGTTTGTGAAATAAAATTGTTAGTTGCTGAAAGGCCTTTGAATGTACAGACTATCGAAACGTTGGATTTGATTGTATTCTCCGCACTGTCATCGAGTATGAATCCGAGTGACGAATCTCCACTACTCTTTTACTAGCAAACTAGCAAACTGCAATCGAACAAACAACATCAAGTCTGCTCCTTTTTGTCGATCAAACTCAAAACCATGCATATGTAACTTTTCTCAAGCTTCCTTCTTTACACCAAGTCGTGTTATTGCTAATACTTCTGTATTCATAGTCTCAACATGCAGCGATGTTTTTGAAAAAACAAGACCATAGATAAGATCCTTACTTACATTTAGATAAAGTTACCTCTCACTCCTGTTATCGCTTTCTAACGCTTGACCGTACTGGGAGAGCGCATGGGAAAAATTGGCAGATAAATAGCCTTTCGAGAACCAAATTTCTCCTTACCGTACAGTATGCGACCGACCAGTCTTATCAAAGTATAGTGGAATAAACCGATCAGCCAGTTTCTTTCGTTCCAAAATGAGTCTAATTCTCTCACTTTTGCGTACTCTCTCGCCCTATTTTCGGAATGATTTTCCGACGGATCTTTTTAATCCACTATATCGAGCCTCTTACTGCTCCGAGAGCGGAATAGTGAATAATCTACTATCCACTCAGCTATTATCATAGATTTCTCAACGTATCTCAACACGTGTTTTTGTTGGTAATGAAAGCACGAGAAAACTTCCTGTTCTTTTCCGATTCACGCTTCACGTCTCTTCCTCAAAACGTCTGCTCCTCGTCCTTTTCCTATTGGCGTGCATTTTGATGTCTTCTCCCGTCGATATGACGCACACCTTTCAGGGTACCCCGCACTCAGTCGATTATTATGAGGAACTGCGTTGTCGAGGTAGGTCACTGCTTATTTAATGTCTTTCCTTTCAACAGAAAACAAACAAGCACCATTATTTATGAACATTATCATGATGAACATTATAGCGTGCCGTATGATATTATTATAGTCAACCCTGGTTAGTCTATATGTGATTAATTACCCATTCTAGAGTATAGCCTGTGTCTCTCCCCAACTATTAACAAAGATGGAATGATTATAAACAATAAACAATGATGTTGTTTAGAATAGTTTAAAATTTTTCATTTAGATTTGTCTGGTTATCCTCATCACATCCTCAGTCGTCACTCCTCTATCCTTCTATGTTGGAAGTAAGAAATCAAGTAAAAGCAATGTATTATTGACGAAAAGTTCCGTCAGTAAACTCATTCCTACTTTGTCTGCACTCTCTTCATAACGCTTCGCTCTCTCGTCGGAAGTAGGAATGAGACGAGTGACGGAACGTATTCCTCAACCATATTATAGAATTCAAAATGTAAAAATAATGGTTAAGCAAGCGACATGGGAGCGGGCGGTGGACTGAGTGCGGCGGAGATTAGTCGCCTGAGGGAAGTGTGTGCCAAGGTCGACAACAACTCCGGAGTCAGTCTTGTCTTCTGTAGAGCATTCCATGCGGATCGTTTTGCTGTATACGTTTCATATATCATTCACAACCGCAAGGCGTCTCATCACGAAAAGCAGAGAAACACATTGGTAAAAAAAACCCGCATGGAATGCTCTAGTCTTCAGTCTCTACTAGAAAGATCTGCAGAGAAGATTAAAATATGTATAAAGTTGTTGAATGTTGTCATGTTGAAATTCAAAAGATTTATGTTTGTAATAAGCCTGAAGTGCTCTCAATTTCCGGCTTGAAAGAACGAAGCAATACATTGTAGTTCCGAGCGATGTGCGACCGCATCATGAAGAGGAGTGAGCGTATGTCCAAGCGGGCCATCTCTCTGAGGTCGATTCTCTCTGGTGGATCGGGACAATTCGAATACGACGACTAACGATGACTTCGTAAGCAACTCCACGACGAACAGAACCCTTCCCACTCCTCTCTCCATGTACTTAGCAAACACATCGCTCTTCATGCATTGCAATCGCACGGCCAGGATAAATCTGTGTTGCAACGGGGTCACCACTGAAGCAGTAAAGCGTAAAATGAATCTTTAATTATTTAAAAAAAATCAAACTTGGAATAGAGTCTGAATTTTCTCCCATTGCAACTGTCTCTGGATCTCGCACATTTGCAAACTTCATACGCAAATGTGCGAGATCCAGATCAATGGATATTTATTGGCTTTTAATTTTCTTATGGAGCATGACGATTTTTTGTATATCAATAAAGTATCTTACATATAATCAATTAGGAAAAAATAATACAAGGCCTACTTTCTCATCGAACAATTTGAGCAAGGTGGACGATCCGTAGAAGGATCAGGTGAATTGCTTGAGATTATACAATCCTGTTGGGTGCCTTGGGATAGGAGCAGGTTGTGATCTACTTGATATTGAATGATATAATCCATCTGTCTGGCAATTATTGAGTCTTGCCCTTGGGCTGGGTGTGAAAATGCAAAAGCAGTGCACAATAATGAAGACGAACGAAGAGAGTCAGGCTGTGAGATCATGCATATTTGTACTTTGACGCCCATTCTGACAGCCCTATATTGTATTAAATTTTAACTAGCTTATCGCACGTATATATAGAGGCACGAATAACCTCTCGTAACGAAAATCAAATTAAGATCAAATCGATCGGTAACTAATGCCTCTACATTGAGAATTGATCTCGCTCAACTCAGTTAAAATGAACAAAATGGCCTCGCAAAAATTCGATCGGACAGGTAGAACCGGAGATGTTACGCTCATCCCCTCCACCCTCATTCAAGTTTGATAAATAAAACAATTTTTACGAATCATTGTACCTATACTAGAATTCATTTCACTGTCTGCCCAAGCGCAAGAATAAATTTTAAGGGATATAAAATTAATTTTCATGAACATATGTATTAAACTTCTTGCCGAGAACTGTAGTAATATCGTACTTCGAATGATTGTAAAGTTCATTACAGTACAATTTCTTCCTATGCCAAACACAAACCATTAGACTGTGTTGATGAAAAGTTTCCAGGAGTTATCAGATCTTTCTGTAACAGAGCAGGAAGAGAGTAAAGAAGGAATTTTACGAGCTAATCACAGCATTCCTAGCGTTCGATTAGCGAATGGCGGTGCCCGCCGTGATCTATCGTCACCGCGGCCGCAAAAATGCGCCGAAATTCACCAATTTAAAAACTGTAGCTCCGCCCCATCAGGCCAAAGTGCTGCCAAAAATTGGCGAAGATTCATTGAGCCGCAGTTGAGTAAATTCAAAATTAGTTGCCAATTCGCTATTAGACACTTCCCCTTTCGGTCGGAATGCTGTGTAATATTCATTCGTTCATTCTCTGTACCAATTTCAACAAGATATCCATGTTCCTGATATGTTGCTTTAGAATGAAGTTGCATCATTTCAACGCGTGAAGAATTTGCTAAACACCGTATCCTAGCAGCGGAATCGCGATTTACACGTTCGATTTTCTTGACTATTAAATTATAGTGGATTAAAAAGATCCGTCGGAAAATCATTCCAAATATCTGACGAGAGAGTGTGCGAAAGTGAGAGAATTAGACTCATTTTGGAACGGAAGAAACGGACGAATCGGTTTATTCCACTATAATGCTTCGAGCGATACCAAGAGAGTTTCACTGTATTTAGCGGAGTGCGCTGCAAAGATTTCTCAACGTTCATTTTCCTCCAATAGTAATCAATAATTTCCCAGTCTGCTGGAGAATCATTCGCTAGTTACATTTCGTGAGGAATTTCCGCTTAGCGCATTCCTAAAATGGGCCGGATACAATTAGAATAGGTTATTTATTGTACAACATAAATATCGCGGAATATTACTTTACACGGATATAGATTCGGAATCTTTACATTCAAAGGAATCGTCACTACTGTAGCTTTAGAAAATTGCCTGGATTATGGAGATGAATATATATACTTGCGCTTGCGTGACTCTTCCATTTTTTCCATTGTGTAGTTAATGCTATAACAGATACGTGTTGAATTAAATGGCACTTCCTGCTTAAGGAATTAATAAAGGTTGTTGCTTATTAGAATGTTTTGTGCATACTTCGTGATATAATGATTGAGAAAAATGTTCGGTGAAGAGAGAGGCACAGCTTTTTTTTTAGATTTTGCGCATAAGGATGCTACGGGTGGATGGAAAATTTTAGAAAAAAAAATTAAAAGCTGAATTCTTAAAACTGGGTAAAATTTATTGGCATAAGAATTATACTTCACTTTCGAGATCTTTTTAATGTATGGTTTTGTGTTGTTTGTTGAGGTTTCATATCTATCTATGTTATGTGGGTATCTTCAAAACGGTAATAATAGTAGGAGGAATGATACCTCGACCGATGCCTCCTTAGGAGAAAGCAGGTTACGCCCCTCTTTGGTGAAGACACGCCCACAGTCTATAAAGGACGGAACACAAGACACCATCCTTGCACTTTGCCAGATATTATTCGCTATCTAGCTCTGTGCAAGAATGCTAATGGAAACACACTTTCTCTAGAAGCCGTTTAGCACTCAGCTCGTTCCTTTTCTAAATAGCTTAACTACCTACTTATATTTAAACTCATACTAGATCCTTGCAAAACGCGGACATGGACCACTTTCACAAAGTAAAAAAAATCGACATGGAACGTTCAATAAAATACGAGATATTTTATATGTTATTTTAGTAGCTATATGTTATTTTAGTAGCTATCACCGAGTTGAGTTTAGCAGCTCTAATAGAAAATCAAATAGATTGACTTGCTCACCAGAACTTGAACATCCCATACATCCGTTTATCGCACAATTGTCTGTTTTTGCAGGATTCCACTATGATGTTGTACAAACGTACAATTACATACGCCTTTTACTCATAATTCAATGTCTGTCTGCACGTAGAATTTAAGCTTAGAGTTTGAACCCAACACTTACTGTCCTATGAACTGTGCGCTGTTAGAGGAGATTATGGTCGGTCTAGTTACAGTCAACTTACCTCGACATGTCCACTCTCTTCATCCTCCTTGTACTCCTCTCAACTGTCACCGGATCCTTCGATTTCTCCCCAAAGACCCTCGTAGATCGCTACGGAAGATTCTTCTACCAACTATCACAGTAAGCTATCCAAGCACAACCTCATTTAAGAAAGTGATTTGAGGGAAGCTATGGAAGAATATGGCAGAATCATTAACGACCGCCACCTCACTAAACACCAGCAAACGATTGCCCTCGCTGAGTGGGCGAAAGGAAATGGAGTTTATGTATGTCGGGGTTAGATCCTATTTTGAGCCTATTTCTTGGGGAAATTTAAGTACTATACAACAAAGGGACAATTGCGTGAAAGTGTCTTCCAGAAGCAATGGCGGGACTACGAAAATGCCCTACTGAACGAACCCATGGTCTCTCCTCTTGCAAGACTGACCTATGGGAAGATCGAGAAGTTCACCCGGAACAAGAGCGATAGAGAGGTAACTGAACGTTGTTGGTGAGAACAGAGCATAGTACAGACCATCGTTGTCCTGTTTACCAATGAATTATCTTCATAAAAAATAAAAAAATTTCTTAGGTGAAATATGCGACAGATGTGCTGTTGTCGATTCCGGAGAACGAACTTCGCAAGATGATCAGCGATAAGAGCGCAAAGGTTTTGCTAAACAGTATTACTATTGTAGCAGTATACTTTAAGGTTCCGAAGGTGATCGAAGAAATCATTGAAATGCTCCGTGAAGAGGATTCTGTCCAAACCCCGAAGGATAATACTGCCCTTTATCCATTCGTCTAGTTCGTTGATGGGACCTCTACCTAGATTATACCTAATTGCAATAGATAGAAGTAATCTACTTGACTTTCATTTACGTGCTTTACTTGCACTTCTTCGTTTCTTGATATAGCCACGGGAGCTGGCCTTGCCTTGACACGTATCGTAGTACAATGTTTGAGACGACGTCAGCAGTCTGACATAATAGTCTAATATCATGTAGTCTTGCATTGTATACAAGGACTTAAATACAATAACTACGTTGAGTCAACCGTACTTAGTGGGCGTGATGTGCGAAGCTTTTGTTCTTTCATACGGTAAATTTCTTTTCCTTCCTGAGATCATATTCATAGCCTCAATATGAAGATACGAGAGCAAAACACCTCTTACTTTTCGCAAATGTTTGCAACCATCAATAGAACAAGCTGCAGAAGAAAGTTTTCTTAATAGTGATGTTTGGAATTGTAAAAAAACGAGTTTGAAGCAAACTACAAATGGAACCGATAAAAACTATATTCTCTTTTTTCGTGTCTCTAGTAAGTAACTTTGAAAGCGTAGCAAAATTAGAGGAGTCATGTTTATGAATTAGAATGAAACACACGTTACTTATTCTTGACGTCGTGCAATTATGTTCCCTTGCACGGATCTTTTTTAAATATGTTTACTATTTAACTAAGACCGCAGATATGTAGTACAAATGGAACGATAACTACGACGTAAGCTTTGGAATGTAAACAGGATCTGATTAAAATATTAATGAAAACGTTCCGTCGCTAAACCCATTCCTACGTAGTCTGCACTCTCTTGGCACCCCTTCGCTCTCTCGCCAAAAGTAGTAATGAGTCTGCCTGCGGAACATTTTCTTCAAACATAAAGAATCAACATAAGAGATATGAGGACTGCAAGGGAAAAAATATTGACAATAAGTACGATAAGTTAGTGACAATACCGTGTTACGAAGCACTTATTGGCAATGGAACAGGGCCCTGTTGGAGAGGGAATATATATAGTTCATACGAGATCATGTGATTTATTATTTTTGTTATTAGATAAACTCTAAATAAATGATGCATTGCTTAGAGATTGTTGCCTACTGCCTCACCCTAACGCTTCGGACATGGTGTTGGCTAATAAGTCTTGCGGATGGAGGAAGTGATAGTGCTCTTCCCTCCTGGAGTACTCGTTCGTCCCGGCCAGAGTCAACACGAAACGGAGCGCCTTCGCGGTCTTGTGGGGCATTGCCTGCAAGACTCCTTATAAGCAGCCCGAATACATTTTGTGCATTTTTTTACACTTTTTTCGAGATTTGCATATTATTGACGAAAAAGTTCCGTCAGTAAACTAATGCCTACTTTGCCTGGACTCTCTTCATACCGCTTCGCTCTCTCGTCAAAAGTAGGAATGAGACGACGGACGGAACTTTTTTCTCATCCATGCCTATGAAGAGGAATACTCAGTCATAAGAGACGCAAACGCTCGCACCAAAAGCCAGACAATGCAACATACAAAGATGACGTTTGCAATGAGTCACGGAATCAGAAATAAGCACGGTAGACTAAAGATTTCACTATTCGTCTGGAAGAAGTGCGTGCGGATATATGTGTTGGTGTCTAGCCAGATGTCTGATGTTCTTCCCTGCTGTCTATTTTCGTAGCACTAACGCGAAAAAGCGCATTGCTTTCGCTTCTCCGCGACAAATCTCGGGGGAAAGGACAATCCGCTTTTGTTTTGCTCTCACTCCTTCACTGAGGAGCAGAGAGTGCGTTACGCACGGGTCGGATAAGCTCTTTGTGGTGTTCGGTGGGAGGAACACTAAGAGGGGGGAGACCCGCTATCGATTACTGTCAGAATGAACACTCCTAACGCTTTTCGACATTGTATTACGAGACTTACTAAATCTGATAGTTGAATGATTAGCTCTCTTGCTTGGAAATTAAGTCGCAAAGACTTCGAAATACCACGAACTTACGCGCATTGCTCACATTAAATGCACCTAATATACTTGCGTAGGCGCAAATTGTGCGGCATTCAAGCGGGACGTGCAAGAAGTAAACAAGACGAGAGAGAGAGAGCACGAAGGACAATCAAGGGCGTATTATGAGGGATGAGCAAGCTGACCTTGAATAGCGACTCGAGGTCCTCCCGCTCTTCGTTTCTCGTTAGTGCGACATTGTCACGAATCGTTGTGTACCTTAATAAGCCCAACTTGATTCGATTTGCTGACCAATTCTTTGAACTCTTTTTAGAGGAATGATCGTCTAGCACAAATAACGGAAAGCTTGTACTCAAACTAATGCTTCACTTTTTGATATCATAAGGTACCGGTGCGGAATAGAAGTATGAGGAAAACAGCAAATGTATATTCTGATGAGTTCCAAGACTAAACTCATTCATACATAGTCCATCTTCTGCCCCTGCCTATGGATGATTCTAGATACTCTATTGAAAGGCTTTAGAAGACAACTCGATTCGAAGCATGAGCTTACTGTACGAAGGCAATAGGAAGAGCTTCGAGGATAGCGGCTACTTCCTTCTTAACCTGCGTCTGCTGTCGTATCAACTCCTCCTCGACATCGAAGATCGCTTCCTCAAAAGCGTGGATTATGCGTAGGAACAAAATTATGAATCACCCTGAAGACGATATGAAAATTAGAAGGTATTTGACTGACCATAGATCATTTTCAGTTCTTAGCTCATTTGTGGTCATTCCCGCTGTCTCCTCACCAAACGGCACAATTCATTCATTGTCTATTCGTTGAAGGAGAACGAACGCAGACGAAGAAAGAGTTAGACAATAGCCAATGAGGAGACAAGATGATACCCGCTCTCCCTCTTCTTCTTCTCTCTCTCTTTTCTGTGTCTCCCCTTCTCTCTCCTCTGCATTCTCTCCCTATACCTCTTTCATTGTTCCATGTACACCGGAACGTCTCAACTGACATACTGTTTTTCCCTGGGAGAGATGAGAAGCTCAAACAAGAAGGCATATTTTGATCTATGTTAATTGCATGATCAGAAAGGTGAGAAACTTTCGTAAAATGTTCCTCGTGAAGGAAAGATTTAGAAATCACTTGCCAGGAATCTATTCTCAAACTTTTTTACTTCAGATAAGCACGTATTTCTTACAGATTAGCATGACGTGAATGACGTGATGTGCACGTAATTCGACAACCTTTGGTCCCCTTGGTCTATGATTATAGCGCGATCAGCATCTACACAAACTTCTTATCGTTTCTCGCTCTTTTTCCTGTCTTGCAAGTGTCTGAGTGGACAATGCGTTCGTACGCACAACCTCAAACACTTCGTTCACACTGGGCTCTATAACAGTGGAAGACTAGACTACACTCACTTCACTGGGTAATCTTCCAGTTAAATGCATACTCAATATACTCAAAAAATCAAATACTTGATGACGACTTGAGTCTAAATGTAGTTATTCAACTGCACTCTCTATGACCAACGTAAGCAGCTACAATCTGGAAAGACGCATTGATCGCCGCCACAAGACAGACATAAATCACCGTAATCGAAGTGTGGAATTGGTGACAGCCTCTGTAAGGACTACATCGCAAACTTCACAGCTTCGTTTTGCTACGAAGACTGGATATGCGCTTCCCATATGGCATCATGAGCAGCCCTTGCACGAAGCCAAGGCTGAGCGATTAACCTTCCCCTTGTAATTACTTGCACCAACTATAATCGGAAGCATTCGCTTTCCTCCACGGCTTCATGGAATCACCTTTCCGCCGAAGGGGTCTTTTTAAAGAAAGATAAACGATGTGTAGGCAATAAGGCATATAAGCGCGATAAATAAGATATTATCGAACATGTGTTGATTACAAAGAACTATAAAGATTGCTTTAAAATCTTCCCACTCTGACGTCTAATTCATCTAGCATGTTGTTGGCTCCTGTTCAATAATCCCTACTATATAACCTCCCACCACTCTGTCCTCTAAACTCTCCTATTCCCATTCCCAGTGCCCGTTCCTTCAGTATGGTTGAGAAAAAAGTTCCGTCTCATTCCTACTTTTGACGAGAAAGCGAAACGGTATGAAGAGAGGCCACGCAAAGTAGGAGTTGAGAGGGAATGGAATGATCTCTTGATCTCAGTGTAGTTTGGTATTCGTAGCTCATTTGACTGTCTAATTTTGGCGTGCTGTCAACCTCGAGGGACTGCGGTCGATGCAGATGAAGAGCGGGGGTATATAAACCCCCGCTTCCCCTCATTCTTCCTTCACTCCTTCCCCCAACAGTGATAAACCTGTCGCTCTCTCTTCCCTCGTCCACAAGTTACAACTGTAGGCATTAGTTAACTGACGGAACTTTTTCGTCAATAACACTCACCCTCACAAGCTGTGGCTGTCTCGCCGCCCACCGTCGTATCCTGTACAGTAGCTCTCCCTTAGTCAGGAATGCGTTCTTCGCTATTCGATAGAACTCGTCCCTCGCTTCCTCACTCAACAATGTTACGAAGTAAGGGGGAGGCGTAGGTTCGAGTGGGTTTCCCCTCAATTCCTCCTCCTCTCTATCCTTCTCCTCTTGCCTTCGCCGCTCCTCCAACTCTTCTCGTTTGCGCTCCTCTTCCGAGTGAGAAATAATCACCTAGAATTCAATTGTTTATGAACTACAATACAACTTTTAGCCTTACGGGGGGCATAAGATGAATAAAAGGTATGCATGTTATAAGACAAACGTACTTTCTTCCTGTGCTTTCTCGGTTCAGCCGTAGAAGGTCGAAATTTGATGGTACTCGACTTCTCTGTACTCGTTGGAGTTGTCCATGACGAATAAGGGGTCACGGCAGTGAACCTTAACGAAGACACTCAAAGAATTTGGTTCATGGTATGTCATACGAAGCGTTCAATAAAGCAGAAAATTGAAGCGTTGTAATAAGTAAAGGCTGAACCTTCTCGGCTTCTCGCGAGTGGCTATCCTCGGGTCCGTCGTAGTAACGGGGGGGTCGGTGGTCGAGGGAGGGGACGCAGTCGTCGTGCCACTAGTCGTCGTTGTCTCCATCGCCTTCCTCGTCGTCCCCATTACCACCGGCAGCCCCGTCCACATTCGACCGTAGCCTCGTTGTTGGAAGACGACACACGGGTAGTAGCGACCGGTGATGAGGATGATACGGGCACAGTTGTTGAGGGTGGAGGAGAGGGCTGAGTGGACGGAGGGGAGGAGGAGGAAGAGGAGGAGGGGACGCATGGCTGAAGGGAGGGCGAGGAATGGAGGGAGGGGAACAGCGTAGATAAAGGATTGGTATGACGAAGGGCTGCATCCGTATAACGAACACACATGAGACTATTAAACACGCAATAAACTGCTTTGCATTCGTGACCGAAGTTTATTCACCAAATTCTTCAAGAAGTACGACTGTTTTTGTCAAGAGACAAGCACAAAAGTTTAGAGATAGGTCGTCGTTTAGAACGTGATCTACCGCTCAAGGATTCAGAAAGTTTCAACTAATATGTGCAGCCCTCGACGAAGAAGCCCTCGACGCAAGAACTCAATGGTGTTCCAAAACGGTAGACAGCGAAGGAAATTCGGCCCGTTGTTCCAAGAACACACCGAACTACAGAAGGTGATCAAAAGGGGGCGAGCGGGGGTCTCTCCCCCCTCCCCTCCCCCATCTCCTGTTTGTTCACCCTTGCGATTAGCGTGCGCAGTCCCCCGTCCGTCCGACACCTTTCTACTTCCTAAAGGGGATCTATCTATCTATCTACTCTCTCGCCTGCGCTACCTCTCAACCTCTTGACACAGGCTAAGCAATCTTTTGATACCCTCATCGCTAGACTGAGGAAGTTTGCGTATGGGAGAGGGCTCTCTACAGAACGGAGTGGACAGGCTAGAGTGGAGGACGGAATCTTGTCGGCTCTTTATGGATATACAGGGCGCTTCGTGTACGCTGCGCGATCAGTGACATTTATCGGTGACATCGGAAAAAATATTCATGTTATTTTATGATATGGCGATTGAAGATCTTTAGAAGAACATACTTGCAGATACATCAACATTTGATTTCGCTGGCGCTGTGTTATGATCATCTTACGAATTGTAATATCACTAACAGTGGCGAGCTATATTGCAAGTCATATTCATAGACTACAACAAATAAGAGGATTATTTCCATAACCTATAAATCATCTAAAATCACACGTGTGTTGCACGCTCAACGGAGAAATCGTTTCGTTCCTTATCCTAAGGTATCGTCAAAGTAATTTTAAACACTCCCGTTGTCTTGCATATACAAAAGAAGAGCATTAGTGATAAACAATCGTGCAGAGGAAAGCGAATTAAAAAATTCAAAATAGAAAGAGATCTTACAAGCCACAGTTTTGGCGCCCTGACGGCACATGTGTGTCCGTACTATAGACAGCGTAAGAGGACAAAAGACGCGTCCTTATGATGTCGGGAGAGAGAGAGTCAAACTGTTTGTACGAGTGAAATCGGAGGAGGCGACGACGAAGAAGAAGAGACTATGTCTGTCTCGCTGCAGAAGGAGGAGGTAGGATTGCGTGCTAAGTGGAACTGTCAATGGGAGTACACGTTGACAATGCACAACTTGTGGTGGGTACGAGGGAAGCGGAGAACTGAGGGGTCACTCAGGAAGAGCTGAAGAGGCGGTTGTGAGAGCAGATAGATGGCATAATCTGATAAAGCTGAACGTATATTCCACGGTGTTCAAAGAATGTGTCAAGCTTATAAAGGCGGATTGGTTTTTGTGACCACTACCTCCCAAAGTTTCACACAGTACAAATTATAGTGGGAAAATTCGAAAATAGCGAAAATACAAAATTCATCATTTCTTTATTAGACACATTGTTCACCTGGCGGAATGTTGTGAAGTGTAATTCGCGATTCTTTATACCATCTGCATGGAACGATTATTCAAAAGTACAGCGAATCTTGATTTTGAGCGTTACTTCTAACATATTGTGTACAATATTGATTGACTGACATATTTTACAAAACCGATCGTTTCTGCTTCAAATATTCACGAATAGGTTTTTTCGTATATATTTAACATTAGCTAGATAGTTAATATTAACTGACACGTTTCTCAATAGTTGGCTGCAGGATAATGATAATAATTACGCAAATATGCATGGCGAAACTCGCTGGCCAAACTCTATCTCAAAGGCACGACCGCTAAACGTTGAACAAAGAGCGGTCTCCCCGTGGAATTGCAGCATTTGGCGAGGCATGTGTGCAATGGCATTCGGCCGCCTGTTCCCCTGCCCTTCTCAAGACCATGATCGCTTATCGATCGCCTCCAGCTTCCCCGTGGGCCGTCTCAAAGGCGTCAACGCGGACTTGGCCGCCGACTTCTCGTAAACGTCGTCCGTGTACACGACCCCCGATACGAGACGATCGAAGGTGGACGTGGGAGCGGAGAAGGCGAGCTTGCCTGCACGGTGAACATAGACTAGGGCACAATGTTCTGACAACAGTGCAAATGATAAGCGAACGAGATGCCGAAAAATAACCCTTATTTCGGTTACAACTCTCGCATGGAAAACACAGTACCCTAAATATTTTGGCTCGTTCGCTTAACATTTAGAACATTGTTCACGGTTATGTTTCACTTTTCCACCTCTGTGGGCCTGCTCTGGTATTTATGGAAGCGTGTAACATAACCGAGAAAGGGCGTCAGAAAGAGGAACCTTATGGTCGAACAACTCTTATGTAGTTAGGATAACCCAATCACTTTAGTTAGAGAGAAATACGATTTTTTCTTCATGAAGTCCTTCCTTCTCTGTATAAATGTTCTCTCGTCTCCTACTCTCTTGTCTAACGACAAGAGAGTAAGAGACGAGGGAAAATTGAAATTTTTTATACCTTTGTCGATATGCCTCTTTGAGTCTTCTCGATACTTCGAGGCCAAATCCACCCTCTTGTTCTGTTGGAAGTAGTTCTTTGCCACGTTCTCTTCGAGAGACTTGGCCAGTTGCTGGAATTTCCATTGCGTTTTAGTGAATTTTTTTTCAATGCTTTATCCGTCCGGAGAATAGCTGGGGATAAGTCGGACTACTCACCTTGCGTAGCTTGGTCTCCTCTTCAGCGTCAAAGTCGAACTTGAGTGCCGTCTCGTGCCGTGTTCCCATTCCTATCCCTTAAAATGGTCAGATTTAGCGCAGCTCTTCGCATGACAATAGCACCGTTCCCGTTGATGTTTGCCTGTGGCAGGGTTGTCCTCGTAATCGTCAACTCGGGCAGTATCCAGCGTCCCTCGTCGTCGCTCCACACAGCGTCTTTCTTCACCTTTTCCAGATTTGAGTAGTTTGAATCCTGCAACAAGAGAAAGTATGACTAATTTCTTCAACAAAGAAAAAGGAAGGGAAATTATGTCTACCATGGGAAAGTAGTTGAGGAGGAGGGTACGACTACTATCTCTCCCGTTCTACGCTCTCTTCCCGCTATAGCCCAGACCGACTGAGCACGTTTCTTTGACGATGAATGGGCACGAAAGAGGGTGGGGATGAGGAGATGGGAAAGACATTCTTTACTGGGAATGACTATTGCATGAAATAGAAAGGGGCCGGGTTTTTTTTTATTTTGGTGAGTAGAGCCTGCCTTCATGATATATCGAACACAGCCGCTAAAGGAAGTAGGAAGCGATAAATAAATGTCATCCAATTTCAACAAAGTTTTTTTTAATTTTACCTTTAGAGTAATATGAAACATAAAAATAATCATTAAAAATTTCGGAGAATGAAAATAAATTTTTCGTTCTGAGGGGCGGTAGTACAGTGTAATGGTTCCGTTTGGCTTGGAGCCTGTCTGCTAAATCCAGTACAACCGTCGTAGAACGAATTTTCATAAAATCATTTCTCGAATACTATTATTTTTTAATATTTTTCCCTTTGGTTTTATACTAATTTCTACAAAAAATCTTTCATATAAGCTTCACTTGAAAATCGGTTCCATGTCCCTTTAATTACCTAGTATAAGTGTCATTCTACCTTTCTGAGTATTGGCGCGATTCGGTCGAGAATAGCCGAAAGAAGCTTGTATTGTTGGTCCTGCTTCCGTATGGTTTCCAGGTAATCCAACCTGTCCAGCTCAAATTCGCCTTGCAAATCCTCGATCTCCGATTGCAGACCTTTTACCTGCATATGATCCTAGTGGTAACATGATTAAAAATGTTTTTGTAGAGTTACGCATGCCTTTGTTTGTTCTTTCTTCAGCAAGTTCGTCACCGCATCTAATTTTTCTTGGGTCGAAGAATATACGTGAAGCAGAGGATCGTCCTTGCTAACGTTGAGTGCAGCTTAAGAATTCACTTTTCAAGTTCGAAAAGCGATTCAATCCATATGACCTACCGGCAAGTCGCTGTGTCTTGCTCTCTGCATCTTTGAGTTGTTTGATACGCTTCTGCTTGAGTGCCTCGTTGTTAGCCTGTATCAAAGGTTAATCCTAAGATATTACTATAATATGACCAGCGCCTTCTTTGATAATTAATTAATCATAGCTATTTAAGTGTAAATATCTCCCAATCTTTAAAATCGATGTTAAAAATCACCTGCTCTCCTCCCACTAACGTGTGCTCGAGAGCCTCTAATCTCTTCTTCGCTTCATTAGGATCCAGTTTGCCGCCATCTCGCGCAGCCATGTCAATATTAGCACTTGCCTAATTGGAGTTTATTTGTTGAAAATAATGTTATCATCATTAGGTACATACAGAAACAGTCTAGATAAATTTCGATAAACTGAAAAGGCTCCCACCTTTTCATATTCCTCCTTGAGTGCAAGGAAATCGTTCTGCACTTGCGCCTTGCTCATTTGCTCCTGAAAGTATGCAGATTAATTTTGAGCACCCTGGCATTCGGCCGACCTGTTGGTATTGTTGTTTCAGTTCCTGCATGGCTTCCTCAAATTCCGCACGCAGCTTCGCTCTCTCCGCTTCAGGGTCAAACTCGTTCATGACGGATATCGCGGCTGAATGAAGAGATTTATAGCATAGTTCAAGGTGCCAAACTTTTGTTTAGCACCTTGAACTATGGATTAGATATATCCTCGATGTATCGCTTCCACCCAAGCAATACTAGAGGTGTACATTTTCGAATTCACGCGCCCATTCCAAAGACAACGTTACGGCAGCGCTCGTTTGCTGTTAGAACATCGCACGATACGAATGAGATCAGTAAGAAAGGAACTGACTTTTGTCGTCTTATAAGAAAAACGTTCGGGTAACTATTTAGTTTCACTGCGTTCTTCCCTTTCCACAGCATTCCGCCCGGTGAAGAATGTGTCTAATAGCGAATTGACCACCATTTTTGAATTTTCTCAAGAGTGGCTAAGCCAACGGACACCAAATGTTCAGAGAAAATAGAATTCATAGACAAGAGCTTAAGTTTTTAAATTCATAATTTTTTATTCACTGATTCGCCTACAGGATCGAATCCTATGAGCGGAAACCGCTATTCGCTATTAGAACGCTCGGAATGCTGTGTTTCCCCCGCATGACCGCACAGATCCTCCGTAAACGGTAAAGATGAAGATAAAGATGTTCATCCAGTTGACGCGTCCCATTTCTTGCCAAACCTTATATGGAAACTTACGTGCTCCTCCGGTGACCATCTGCTTGAGTCGTGCAATTTCTTCTTGGTATTCTCTTAATAATGCGTCCTTCGGATCCTGAACATAACAATGTAAACGGGGGCTTTGATGCTACTTGCCTCATTGATCTTTGGCTTGTTCTTAATGTTCTTAGCTCGATTCGCATATCTCAGCGTGCTCAGCGTTTCGTCAAAGTTGTTGTCCGACGGTGATATGCAAGCGACCATTATGGTCTTCGTGTTGCCCCCGAGTGAATCCTGCAATGGTCAGTTGTGCACTCTTCTCCTCCGACCCTCTCTCTCTCTAATGTTGGCCATTTATCATGGCACAGTCAGTTGGCAACAGAGAGAGGCTGGGAGGCGGCATGTTATCGAGCTAGTCCTCTCTGGTCCATAAGTATGGAGTAAGTCTACACCACAGTCCGGAGCCTAATTGTAAGGGTGAAAGACTAAATCCGGTACAGTTGCCTTTTCAAATGTTCGAAGTTAGTGGCTCTCAATGTATCGTACAGCGAGGATATTTCGGGTCGGATAGCACATAATAGCACATTATAGCACATGTTTTGCTATCTAAGGGTGAAACGTCAGCTTTGAGGGTTCTAACACCCACCATTCGATTCGCCGTACCTTTTCACCTACTAGTTTTCGTTAGAACCCGAAATTTACATCTTAAAGGTGTTTATTCGGTGTTGAAAATGTGCTAAATGCTGAGAAGATACCTCTATGGAGGTCCTTCTCCAGCCAGTGATCAAAGAAGCAGGACGGCTACTGCTCAAAATTCGGATTTTCAAACGTCAATAACACGGTAAGATAATCACTGGGAATCGCTAATTCGACCCCTAGTAGGTAAAATGGCACGGCGAATCGAATAGTTGGTGTTAGAACCCTCCAAGTTGATGTTTTACCGTTTGATAGCAAAACATGTGCTATAATGCTATCCGATCTGAAATATCCTCGCTGTACGATATTTTCATACCTGTAGGAGCCGAGTGAGCTTCGAGTCTCGGTAGGGAATGTGCTTGCTCTTTCCGTCGACAAGGGCAGAGATGACATTACCGAGGGCGGACAACGATAGGTTGATCTTCGTCGCCTCCTTGAATCGATCACCCGTTGCTCCTGCAATGCAGCTTGGCTTCCATTCGCTTCAGACTGCTCTACCTGTCTTAGATTGCCTTTCACTGCCAGCCAGGTCTACGAGGTTCAGCTTTCCCATTCTTATCGTTCCTTCGGCATTCAAAGCCTCCACGTAAACGGTGAAGATGGAATGGCTTCGGGAGGAATCCTAAACAGGAGATGTTCAAAAGTTATAAATATCTTAAGGCTAGTCTACGTTAGGTCTTACCTTGTTCATGAGCGTCGCTCCAACATGCCTGTTATTGAACCCCGTTGCCATCAGGTCTCTACAGGCCACCACATCATGGCAAACGTGCATTGAGAGACCCGCAACGTAGACTCCCTGTCAATTGCTAAATTGAACAATGTCGTATAAAGCACCAACTCTGTCTCCGTGTTCTTTAATTTCCAACTTTGCTGCACGATCGGGCCCGAGCAGGTCACGAACTTCTTCGTTGTAGATCTAGCAATATACAAATCTCTATAAACTAATTAGTCTCCGTAAATGTATGACCGTCTCTACAAATGTTGAATTGTAATGCAGTAGGGACTTGTCCACACAAGATCAACATACCTCAAGATAGCTGGCGTGCACGAGAAACTTGACATCAGATGTTGTGGCAGTTGCCTCGAAAATGTGCTCGAATGCACTTAATAGATAGTTGTACTCGTCTTCTTCCTGTATTAGCTACGATTTGGATTCTTACTCTAATGATTTTGTCTCCATTACTATTTATGTCAATTGTATGTTTTCTGAGACGACCGAGTACGCGTCATTACGGGAGTAAAAGCAAAAGAAATTCACCGAAGAGACAGGTGCTAAGCGCGAGAACCGAAGGGCACAATTATGCCAGAACTTCCCAGTTAGCTGCATGATGGCTCCATAGAAAGAGCTACTATAGGTCAATTAAAGGAAAACCGTTATTTAATCAACCCCCCTTTTGATCTGCGAGGTACTGTTTTATCCACAATGTTCTAAATGTTGAGCAAACGAGCCACAAAGCCTGTGATAAAATGATTTCCGTGTGAGAGTTCCTACCGAAATCAGGGTTATTTCTGTGCATCTCGTTCGTTTAACATTTCCGCGGCTGTCAGAACATTGTGTATCTTCCTTATTTACTTAACTGAAGAAAACAGTCTCAATCAGTTTCGATACGGAAGTTACCGTGGTATTATGCCTCGCTGCGCTGGTACGTCCTCCAATCCCTGCATTGAAAAAGTCTTGCCCGAGCCCGTTTGACCGTACGCAAAAACTGTGCCATTGTAGCCTTCGATTACGCTCTAAACGAAACCATTAAATCTATCTTATGTACGATAAAGCACTAAAGCAGATTGATGCAAGTACCTCAACCAAAGGATAGACGCTATCGTTGTAAATGATTTCTGCCGTGCTGTCGATGAAGTAAGCGCCATCGAAGGTGAAGTCCTTCGGCGGGTCTCCGTCCGACGGTAACAGCGAAACCCGACCCTCGTTGCCGTCCATTTGAACACATATCTGGAATTTTACTTCGTCAAAGATATTTGGTTTCATAAATATGGTCTCTTGAGGGAGGATTCCGTCGAGTTTGAATTCCTGCGCGATCCTGATCGAATCGATTAGTTTCTCTTCTATCCCCTTCGCTCTCTCGCTATGCAAATAAATCTATGTTTGTTAGCTTATAGTTCGGCGGAGTCCTTCTTTAAAATAACAATCGAACAACAGTTCAGTTCTGAGAATGTCTCGTCTCCTCAGAGGAGTCCTTCGCGTTGTCCAGAGGCCATAGCTCGATGAGGATGTACGGTAGAGTGACCACAATGGAGTCTCGCGACTCTCGCATAATAGCATTTCCCCCGCGATGCCTTCCCTCCTGTGCCTATTTCCTTCCTCATGCTCCATTTCGTCTTCGTTTTTCCCGCGCCGTTGCTAAGGGGGAGGAGGGATTGTGTAACGGACGGTGCTCAGGGGAAATGAAGACAGAGGGAGGAAAGGAGAAAAACGATGCGGAGAGTTATGTGGACAGTAAACAACGCAGTCTGATTTGCGAGACAGTTCGTTGGGCATCAATCATGGAAACCCTGGGATATCCCGCATTATTATGATCGTATTAGAAAATTGAGGAAGAGCAACAACATAACTATAGCCAGTACTGTGCGGTAAATCATGCAATGACATGCATATTCCACATTGTCTGCAATGCGTCCGACATAAACTCAAATTAGTTCCGTTACCTTGGAATTTAGTGCCTTCTCTCGTTCATTGAGCGGTCTGCATCGACAGATGACTTTGACTGTCTCCGCCATCTGCAAAGACAAACACAAAAAGAGAGAAACACTTATTAGAGTCGACCCGCAAAACTTGAGTGTACGATTATGGATATTATATAACCTATATCATAAAAATAACAAATGCATAGTAATACGTAATTTGCGAATTAGCGATTATGCGAAGTGTACAGTCGCAAGGCAAAACTCCATTAAGAGGGATTACTACTAGAGGGGCTTGTAGGTATTTCCGTCAGTAAACGTATTCCTAGGTTTTATGAACTCTCTTTATAGCCCTTCGATCTCTCTCTTCATAGATAAATACGAATGATAAGACATTTTACACAGCCAAATTATCATCACATTAACTGGCCTTGCTTGATCATTCTCACTGACAGTCGCATACGACTTGTAAGCTTTTTGACTAAAGCTGCTTTCGTCTTTCATCTAACCATAAATTTCACTACTCTCATGATCCGTACCAGGCACTTCATACTTCTTCTCAACAGTTCCTTTTTCTGTCTCAATGACTAGAGTGGCTGAGAGGGGGACTGAGCCCCTCAGCCACAGCCTTGTCTCTGCTAGTTGTTGACATACAAAACGGTAAAATGGCTATTAAGGAGAGCCGAATGCGGTCAGTGAAGTAATCCGTGACTATTTAGAAGAGAGAGGAACACAGGGCGGGGATAGCAATTGAGAATGGAAGGAACGGGAACAATGAGAGCCTACTTGAGGAGTTACGACGGAGTTTCTATTGAGGGTTGACATCTTGTTTACGGGGTGGTAGAGCCTAGTATCTAGATTGCAAGTTCCCTTATCTACAGGGCACACTGAGAAAAGTTTTAGGAAGATAATTTTTAGATAGCAAAGAGTTGATGCGGGAAAGCAGAAAAGCGGAATATAGAAAGGGAAGGATAGAGAAATGCTGGAGAAATACCATAGCAACCAGCGTGGATGAGAAACAGAGGGAGAGAGGAGCTAGGGGGACGCGGGGTGTCAATTGCATAGTAGGAGTCGCAACGAATCGAGGAGGAACATGACATATGTCAACATAGTTATCTAGTTCGCCTAATGGGGGATAATTCAACAGTATAACGTACAGCTGAGAAGCATATTTAGAGTGTTATATGTGAGGAAGATGAGCCGAGATAGGCAATTTACACTTGAAGACAGGCAGCAGTCTATGAATGCGAGTTGATGAGGCCGCAAGGCTACTTCGGAAGGCGAGACGAGAGTGCATCCGTCTTTCGCAAGTCTTGTGGTGGACATGTCTTCGAGAGCGTCCCGTCTCCGGGAAACGGCGTAGGGACGCGTTTGACGGGGGTCGAGGGAGAGACGGCGAACGGTGAACACCCTTGCCAAATCGGCCCCGTCATCCTATTTGTTCAACATTTCAATGCTATTTCTTCAATCTTTTCTTATGATGTGAACGCTACTTACCGGTGGAGCCTTCAACCATACCCTGCTCGTACTACTCGGTGGTTACTATTATCATTACATAAGCCATATTTCAGGAGAAGCAGGTAAATATATTTTATAACTATCGAATTATTATATGTCAGCCTGAGTTATGTGCATTTCTTGTGCTTTAGCCCGACCACTATGATCGTGAGCAGTTTTAGCTCATTGGTTAAGTATAAAGAAGTGCGACTGACCACTGTCTCTGTGTAACAAAGCCGTTTGCTGACTTCATTCTCGCTCTCTGTCTCTCTTCTTCAGCTGCTTCTCTACCCTTAGTGAGACCAATGGCACTGTTAAGCGAGAAGGGAGGGAAACAGGAGTAGCAGAGAGAGTTGAGTGAGGGAAGGGCGGAGGGAGGAGGAGGGCAGAGGGAGGGGAGAGAAGGAGGAAAGAGAGGGGAGAGGGGAAGTGTCGACTGGTCATTTCACTCTTACTGTCTCTTCTATGCTGATCACGGCTTTGCTCTCGCTGCCCATCGTACTCAAGGTTTCACTACTTACTTGAGAAACTCTCTATAATGATTTTTTTAAAAATAATTACCGGTTATAATTAGGCCCTTCCTGATCCCACAAACGGTGGTTACCGGGAATGCCAACTGACATCGCCTTCGACATTGTGTGATCCAGATGGAGTGTTCACAGAGGCCGACAGGTAAGAAATCATTCCTACTTGAGTACATTCATCATTCTGACAATACTCTCGTTACTATTTTCCCGTTCACCTTTTTCGCGCTCGAAAAAATCATCATATCGGCATGAAAAGGTGATGTATGCAAGTACAATATTTCACCTATCTGCTGTATGCGTGGATAGCGCATATATTGGCCTTTGTCTGCTTTTAGTTTTATGTAAAAAGATCTCGCAGGAATCACATCGACCACGAACTGAAGATGTTCGAGCCGAGGACCCGGAGGGCACGGTGGGCATTAGTGCAGTCAAATTTTTTAAAGTAATACATCCTTTATCGAGTAAATCACACCAATACTTTGTCATCATAAATAATCGCACTACTTTCGCTTGATTCTCTTTTCGGAGTAGTAGTAGCTTGTGATGATAATGAGCATGGAGAGGGTCAGTGTTTCTCTTATAGACCATTCTCACTCCAAACACACGCCCTAACGTGCGAAGATCGCGGGATCACCCCGGCCATAACTGTCGTCGCGAACGGAACTGCTAAGGCATGTCAATTATTTTCATAGTTTTTGACATTCTGTTTTTTTTGTAATTTTAATTCTATTTAAAAATATAATTAAAATTACTTTCTCTTACCGGAAAATTAGTGTCTGTTTTTTCATTTTTTTGCATACTCTCTGTTTCTCTTCATTCTGTACCGCTCACTCACTGGTTGTGATAGTGTTCTGTAGATGTTTTATCTACATAGAGTATGAACTTCTTTAGTTGCACGCACATTACAATGTATCTATAAGTTAACTAAAGGTTCTTGATATCTTTAAATAGTAAGGCGTATTGACTGATGGCTTGGAGCCGTTATCAACCCTAGTGCCTTTTCCACACAATAGATACCACTCACTGGCGAACTCGATAGGCTAGATCGTATGCTTCTTCGTCTCTTTCAATACGAGACAAAGTTTATGAAGTTCGGCTTTTTTCGCACACTGACTTACTTCCCTCACAATGTTGATAAAAAGAAATTGAATAGGGTTGGCGGACCACAGCATTCCGCTCGGTGAAGAATGTGTCTAATAGCGAAATGACTACTATTTTTGAATTTTCTCAAGAGCAGCTCAATCAATCAGCGTTTTCAGAACTTGCGCGAAGAAAGCTATTCGCTATTATGACGCTTGGAATGCCGTGGGACGTTGTCTACCTTGCAAATGCTTTCTTTGCTAAATATATAACTATATATAAAAGTATTCATGTGGTGTAAAGTGCGGATAAACATCTACCTAAAGGTGGAAGGTTATTTAGTATGCATAGCATTGAATGGGTTGAATCATCTATGCGTCCAACAATACTTTTAGGAAGTGGACGAGCTTCTCGAAAAAATGAAGTCAAATTGGACAGTGGACAAGGAATGCGATAATACACTCTACATTGTCTTTGCTGCCGAGGTTTGTAGTTTAAATGAAGAAGATCGGCTTCTTCATTTCCAAGTAGATTAAGAAAAGTATGACTTCAGATAGCATAATTCCTCATTAAAGGGACATGGAAGCGAGAAATTTTGTGAAACCGAACATAACCATACTTCTAGAATATGTTTCTGAGACCGTAATAACGATAATAGAGTTTGAAAAATATTTTTAAAAAATTTCTGCGGCGAGAGATATTTATTTGTTCCGGGAATACGTCGATGCCGTTTACCTTGTTCCTATGCGCTAAACGCCGTAAGACTGCGCCTTGGCTGGGAAACGATTTTTAGGATATCTCGCGAAGTAGACATTTTTGTGCACTCTGGTTTTGGTTTTTATATTATTTAGGCGATAA
>LS855047.1:1327-16943 GCA_900490955.1 Micoletzkya japonica | reverse complement strand
AGGGCCTATTCTCAAAAGTGTAACCGAGACACCTATAGAATACCCGCCTTGTGAATATATTCTGCACCTTCTCTATTCTATTCCGATCTGACTGATTGATAGGCCTAGAAACCGAGGGGCAAAACTCTAGCAGGGGCCGGACATACGTCTTATAAGCATTAACCAATATGTCTACATTGGTATTCCTAAGAGCCCTAAATACCAAATTCGCCTTAGCAGTCGCCTTATTGCACACTATCCTCGCATTTTCATCCATCTTAAGTTTATTGTCAACTATCACCCCAAGATCCCGTATGCTTGAAACCGACTGTAAGGGAATACCGCCCATTGTGTAGCTATCATTGTTTTGGCCGCCTCCAATGCTCAACACCGAACACTTCTCACGCACAATGCTCAACTGCCAGGTCTTACTCCGCTCCACAATGGCATTTTGAATATCAGGGCAGGTCTTATCTCTTTTGACTGGAGCATAGACTTTCAAATCACCTACGAAAGTCATTGCTTTGCACTTGTGCTTTTCGATTTCGCGTGGCAGGTCAGAAGAGTAGAGATTGAACAATATCGGTCCCAAGACCGCTCCCTGCGGGACCCCACTGCTTACTACTTTTGGCTGAGATTGGATCTCATTCACTCGCACACTGAATATCCTATCCGTAAGGTACGCTCTAACCCAGTCGACTGTAAGCTGAGGAAAGCCCATTAGCTGCAGCTTGAAAAGCAGTTTCTCATGCGAAACTGTATCGAAAGCTTTAGCGAAATCGAAATACACTACATCCACCGTCTCTTTTTCATTTACGTAGTGCAGCACTCCAATCGTTGAAACACTCAAGAAGTTGATTCTCAACGGATCTACCTCTACGAAATCCAAATTGTGTATCCGGAAACAGTCCGAATTTTTCACAGTCGTCCGTCATTTTACCAACTATGCACTTCTCAAAGACTCTACAGAAGAAACAAGTTATGGAGACTGGTCGGTAGTTACTCGGATTGCTGAAGGGCGGTTTTTTCATCAACGGAGTAACAACCGATTGCCTCCACTTCTTAGGCACCTCACTCCTGTTGTAAGACTCTCGGAAAATGATTTCAAGCGGTTACTTGTTTTATGAAGAACAAGTTCACATTGTCCGGAGTCTTACACGAGGTTTTTCTCCAGTTCTCAATGAGAAAGCAGATTGAATGCCTGGAGAACATCTCATTTGCATCATATTTCAAATTCAATCCCCAACGTGTTGATTGGGCGAAAGTTTAGAAGTCTTTAGAAGAAAATCTTTAGAAGAAATAAAAAGAAGGAAAGATAGAGGACAAAGTTTTTTACGAGTATCTTGTACTCGTTGTAGATGGTGACTTCGAGCCGATTCAATGTGACAGCAGCCATTGCTGGTGTGTCGACACTGTCTCGGGAGTAGAGAAGGTGGGAACCAGGACGAGGAGAGAGAACGCACCCGATTGTCAAGGTACACTTGCTAGTATTATTGACGAAAAAGTTCCGTAAGTCGACTCATTCCTACTATGTCTGCAGTCTCTTCATACCGTTTCGCTCTCTCGTCGGAAGTAGGAATAAGACGACGGACGGAACATTTTCCTCCATAGCTTAGCTTGACGTCCATTTCGGAAGTTAACAGTCACAGCTATGGCAATGAACGATTGTGTGATTCTATCTAGGTCGCCGAATGTGCCCGGATCTGGCCTGTCCCAGTCTTCTCAATTGTGCTTACGGACGCGAACTCGACGAATCCGGCTGTGAGACGTGCCAGTGTCGATCTCCGTGCAAGGTTCGAGAAGACTGTTTGGAGAACTATGTCCGCCCTTCCTCCAGTACTTCGCCTGTCCCGACGGCTCGTTCTGTGTTCCCCGTGCGGTCGTCTGTCTCGGTGCCGTCTGCCCGCCCGTCCCTCACTGCATCGTCAACCCGTGCCCGATTGGCATACCCGCTCTCGACTCCAGGTTAGTTCAGTATAGTCAATTAAAAAGATCCGTCGGAAAATCATTCCGAATATAAGGCGAAAGAGTGTGCAAAAGTGAACGAATTAGACTCATTTTGGAACGAAAGAAACGGACGGATCGGTTTATTCCACTACTTTGGTCATTTCACACTCCATGTACGATGTGCGTGCTGCATAATAACATACATTTATAGATCTGGAAGAGCGATTGAATGCAAGTCCACGCAAGACTGCGCATCGTCTATGATCCCGTCGTACTGTAGAGTGTTCACACCCGATACCGGAAACTGTTGCCCAACGCCAGGTAAACCCAACACCTATATCAATTAAAGGGACATGGAAGTCAAAAAGATTGACTTTCATATGAAAGTTTATCGCCTAAATAATATAAAAACCAAAACCAGAGTGCACAAAAATGTCTACTTCGCGAGATATCCTAAAAATCGTTTCCCAGCCAAGGCGCACTCTTACGGCGTTTAGCGCATAGTAACGAGGCAAATGGCATCGGGGTATTCCCGGAACAAATAAATATTTCTCGCTCCGGAAATTTTTTAAAAATATTTTTCAAACACTATTATCTTTATTATCGTCTCAGAAACATATTCTAGAAGTATGGTCATGTTCGGTTTCACAAAATTTCTCGCTTCCATGTTCCTTTAAAGGGCCCCTCTGAGCAGATTGTTATCCTTGAAGAGCATGTTTTGAACATTCCTTCAATTTTGCCCTTTTAAGAATACATATCTCTCCATTCCTTCAATAAATGATGCCTATGAATCAGACCGATCGCGCCTTACAGTATTCACGAAATGACATTCGTATTAGCGCGGTCCCTGAAGAGCAATGTAACTTTGCATAACACTTCTCGCTTCATTTCAACCGCGGAGAGTGGCGGGAAAAAGGTGAAAATTTAGGATTATAGGTTTTCGACATTGCTCTTTCAGATGAGAGGAAGAAAGCAAGGGGTCAAAAAGTGCTCAGAGGGGCCCTTTAAAGGGACATGGAAGCCAAAAAAGATTGGCTTTCATATGAAAGTTTATCGCCTAAATAATATAGAAATCAAAACCAGAGTGCACAAAAATGTCTACTTCGCGAGATATCCTAAAAATCGTTTCCCAGCCAAGGCGCAGTCTTACTGCGTTTAGCGCATAGTAACGAGGCAAATGGCATCGGGGTATTCCCGGAACAAATAAATATTTCTCGCTCCGGAAATTTTTTAAAAATATTTTTCAAACGCTATTATCTTTCTTATCGTCTCAGAAACATATTCTAGAAGTATGGCCATGTTTGGTTTCACAAAATTTCTCACTTCCATGTCCCTTTAAGACAAGATTTTCAATAAAAAAAATTTCACACCTAACTTGATTTCACTCTTAGAAGCACCCACACATGCCGGCTCCTGTCCCCGTCTTGGATCATCTTCTCCTTTCATGTCAATATTTCACCACCTCCCATTGTCCTCGTGCGAAGGGCAGTGCCAATTTGACAACCAGTGCTCAGGAGGTTCGTTGATATCCAATGCTAACGTACACGTATACCTATTATATATAGATAGGTATATATATTCAGATTCTGATATTATACTTAAATATCATATCTACAACTATTTTAGGAGAAAAATGTTGTGCAAGTGGATGCAGTCTAGTCTGTCTGCCAGCAGTGAGCGATGAAGATATCGAAGATGAAATGGGACCGAGTGAGTTATGGATAGAGGCATTGTAGAGCAAAGAGAATATTAGTGTATACGTCTGACGTATTTCCTCAGATGTCATGCCAACTTCCACTCCCGCCATTGCCGCTGTGTCTAAGATCGGTCTTTGCCCGTCGACTACACTCAAGAGTGACTCCAACTGCCGGTAAGAATTGCTGATCTTGCAGAAAACGAGAATAAGATTCAGTGTTCAATGCGAGACTGATAGCGAATGCATGGGCTTCCACAAGTGTTGCCAGGAGGGCTGCTCGCGACGGTGCACGGCACCTGCTGTAAGCATAATACATTACATAATATAGCATAACATCAATCAATACTATTGTATAATTCGCTAAACGTCTGTGAGCCACTCCAAAGAACGATCAATCCCAGTGTTCAGAATGTGCGGGATTCCTCATAGAAAGGGTCGGTTCATTGTGGGTGAAGGGTGTAAGCAATGCGAAGGGGGTGAGGGGGGTGAGGGGGTGGGGGAAGGAGGTGTTCGTTGTCGACGCCGTCGTTCACATCGCCGAAACCGGGGTTTTTATACGAAGTTTTGAAGAAAAAAACACCTCCGCATATGCGCTTTTGGTGCTGCCAGTCGGGCCATATTTTTCGGGCGCGGCGCGTAGCCCGAAAAATATGGACAGTCATTAGGAACTGTATCACTCTAGAATACAGAACTAGCTAATGCGTTGAGGATACGCCAGTCGGGCGAAGCGGCGCGCAGCCGGGGTGGTACAATAATATATTATCACATGAGCATGTGATACTGTGAAAGATACTATATACTATGATGTTATATCGATCGACATGTCAATGTCACGATCAGGTTACAACGCGTTGTCTGCAC
The DNA here is from genome assembly GCA_900490955.1 of Micoletzkya japonica. NCBI lineage: Eukaryota > Metazoa > Nematoda > Chromadorea > Rhabditida > Diplogasteridae > Micoletzkya > Micoletzkya japonica. The sequence goes on along the minus strand of LS855047.1, from coordinate 12,460 downwards.
ATGCTCCACGCGTACGAGGACGAGGCGAACCGCTTCATTCTACGGGCAAACGTGTCCGCGGCCATGCTGCAAGTGGTCACGCAGCCTAATGCAGGTCTGTAGGTTTCGAGGGGGGATGCGTCCAGCACTCAAAAATGGGTATAATGTTAATTGTGCAAAATATTCCGACTATTGTCATATGCAGACAAAGGGGAAAGAGTTCACTGACGGGAACTTTTTATCAAAAATAATATATTATCTAGAAAGTTAAATATCATAAAGATTAAAAATGTTTTTTTTCTAAAATACAGGGGGTCTCGATCCTCTCAGATGTCGCGTCACATATTTAAAAATAGAAGAAAAGCTCAGGTCTTCGTCCGCCCCCTCCGCCCATTCAATGCACCGCAGACGGCTTGTTCCGCTCGCACCAATGCGATATGCGAACGAGGTTTGCTGATCGAATGCTATATAACCAAGCTTATTGTATCCTCAGACAGTGCTGGTGCGTCGATGAGCGGACGGGCATCGAGATTGTGGGCACACGAACCTCTTCGTTTGGCCCGCTGCCAAATTGCAGAGGTACGTACAAATGTTTGCAGGGTACATGTTGCAATTTTACTTTGGTTTGATCTGAATTCCAAGGTTATTTCATGTGATCAACTAATCAATCTAATCAGCACCTCGCATCTGTCCTATAACTTGTCCTGCTTGCTCTGGAGGCCTTCTACTCGATGCTACCGGCTGTCCACTCGAAGGAAAGTGTACTTGCGCAACTCCGTGTATGGTACGCAATTCCAACTTTCATTAGCTTTGCCGCCTTTCGATATTCCTGTTTCTTAAGTTAACTCATTTTTATTTATTTCGAAAAGCAGTAGTGAGAGGATTAAGTGGAATATGTAAATTTGGGTCAATAGAGCGAAGCTCTAACAATAAGCTGCGAAAAGAAATAAGAGTGATTGTTTTCTTTGCGCAGGTCGAGCTAACTTCTTCTATGATTGAATTAATTTCAGTCATATTCTTGTCTCATGGACGATGAGATTTGCGTACTGAAGAGTATCGAGTGTCTCTCAGAAGACAACTGTCCACCCATTCCAACGTGTAAGATTGTTGGCCATTTTACCTACTTTTCCTAGTTATAATGAACTAGCCTAAGCCGGCATTTTGCCAAGAGAGCTTCACTGTATTTAGCGGAGTGCGCTGCAAAATGTTGCCAACATTCGTTTTGTCCAATAACACAACGTAGGTGCCCTTAATCCGTGCCCTTCTGACCGTGTACCTGAGGGAGACAAGGCGACTGGAGGAGCACGACAGTGTCAGGTAGGCGAATGCATACTTCGCCTGCTTCTCACGCAGATGGTATCCTGCAGGTGGATGGGGACTGCAGTAATGGCGCAGCGTGCACAAAGGTGGACTTGCCCGCCGACCGCTCGCACGCAACCCAATTGCGGGGAGTCTGCTGCATCACAGGTATTATAGTGGATTAAAAAGATCCACCGGAAAATCGTTCCGAATATAAGGCGAGAGAGTGTGCAAAAGTGGAGAAATAGACTCATTTTGGAACGAAAGTATCTGATTGATCGGTTTATTCCAGTATACAATATTCACAGATTTTGTAACTAGCAAAACTCCGCTGTACCCGGCGATCCACAGAGCGTGCTGCGGTCGCCCTGCTTATGTGGTCCAGGAGCTTCGCTCCTGGACACACAACGCAGGTCGCCAAAAGCACGCTTCACGGATCGCCTAAGCTTTTGTGTTAGGCAGGTTGTGTGTAATGAGAGCAGTGGGCGCCTTCGACGCCTACTGCTCTCATTACACCTAAACTATATTAAGTTATCTTTTTCACGTCATAGGCAATGAAAGGATCAGAGAAGCAGGGATTGAAAACCAAGCGCGATTAGCGTATTTATTGTCTGACTCTCTTCATTCCTCAATTCTCATCACCACTCTCTCGGTCTCATAATGCGATTAAAAGGCTTGTTTTTCAAACCCTACAGAGAAGAGAGAACCAACCACGCGCTGCAGGAAATGAGAGACGAATGAATGCAATGAATCAAGAAGGGCGGAGGCGATAAAGCACGCGATGAAAGGCTATGGATGAAACCCGTGTTCATCTAATTGTCTTCCGAAGTAGAGTAGTGGCAAGAGTCTTGCCTTGATAGGCAAGGTACGGAATTTCGGATCCTGCCTGCTGCTTTTCCCTTTGCGCATTTTGAGAAAGCATCCTCGAAAAATTTTAAAGTTTTTCTCTGATGACTTCTTGACCAAAAATGATCCCCGTTCTGAAACGTATTCTGACAAAAGTAGAAGATTTTTTGAAAAATTTTCAAAAATATCGATTTTCTCAGTCAGTTTTGAAAATTTTCAAAAACGCAAAAAATGGTCCCGAGGTATGAAGAATTGAATAGGAGTCTTGTAAGAACTTTTTTTTTTAAATTCGCAATTCTAAGGAGATAATCGACCTACGGACAGACAGACACACACACAGACAGACGGACAAAATTTGCAGTGATTTGCTAGTAAGAAGTAAACAAGTGGGATTCATTGTTTTGCTCGAAAACAGTGCAGCATTTGATTCTAAGGCAATGCTAAGTACTGTATGTATGATGCCTATGACCATGATCAATACCGTTTCAAGATTCACATAAATACCGACTATTTCCCGGAACGTTTAATGACAAACTATTTGGTTTTTGTAATCTGCCGCTTTCAGTGCCATGAGGGGCAACATCTGCATGTGTCACTCCTTTGCAGCCCTCGACGTCTCTCTGGCTATCAAGCCCACCGTCACCAACAACCTCGTCCTCGCCGCTCCCTCTGCGACGATCGCTCCTCTCGGCAAGCGGCCGATCGCCGTGTCCCGTCCCTTCTGTCCTTCTCCCGCGAATACAGGCAACTGGACAGGTAGTGCAGCAGATGAGATTCGAATATTCATTGTACTCATTGCGAATACGCGAAGGGAAGGTATCCTGTTAAGATTGCACATCGACTTGCGAAGATGACATGGAGTGCGAGGGAGCGATGCGGTGTTGCGAGGTGAACAGCTGTGCGCGGAGATGTGTACAGCCCGTGAGGACTACAAGTAAGGACGTTTTGCAAGCCACTATACACGACTTCCTCTCTGCAGACTGCATAAACCTTCTGAAGGCAACGGAAACGCTTCGCAAGACGGGAGGCACGACAGTCATGGCTCCTCAATGCGAGCAGATTACAGGTATTAATAAAGAACATTTCATCAATATCGTATACACTTCAGGCAACTTCATGGCAGTTCAGTGCAATCCTACATATTGCTGGTGTGTTGACATGCTGACCGGTGAGATATATGTTTTCTCGTAATAGCTGCAAAGAAATATCTATCTCTAATATACCTTATCGTAGGTCACGAAACGCCAGGAACACGGACGAGAGGGCTTGCCAGTGCTGTTATTTGTGCGGGTATTGTTTTGACGAAAAAGTTCCATCGGTAATCCCATTCCTACTTCGTCAGCACTCTCGTCATACAATCGAAAATTCAAAAAATTAGACTGCTGACGGAACATTTTCCTCAACCATATGTATTAATAATCACTCTGCACCATTTATTATGCCAAGCTGCAAATTCTTTGCTGTAGAGCATTCCGTTTGGGTGCATTTCTGACGATAGTTTTTCACAATAACTTGATAATGGGAATACTGTAGCCTTTTTATGGGTGAAGTATTATTGGCGAAAAAGTTCCGTCAGTATACTCATTCCTACTTTGTCTGGACTCTCTTCACACCGCTTCGCTCTCTCGTCGGAAGTAGGAATGAGACGACTGATGGAACATTTTCCTCAACCATATATCAAAAGTCCTGAATGGGTTGTGGGAGTATGGAATGCGCCACAGCATTCTGACCGAAAGGGGAAGTGCCTAATAGCGAATTGGCAACTAATTTTGAATTTACTCCGCTATAGCTGAATGAATCTTCATCAAATTTTGGCAGCTCTTTGTACTGATGGGGTGGAGCTTAAGTTTTTAAATTGGTGTATTTTGGCTCATTGTTATGTCCGCAATGGTGATAGATCACGGGGGAACCTGCAATTCACTAATCGAACGTAGGAATGCTGTGGCGCCCTCTGCAGAAAGAATTGTAATAGTATTCCTTGAGTTCCACGTGCATGTCCCGTGGTGTGTGCCTCGTCCGCCTGTTCCTATTCCTCTCTTCATCTCGATTCTGTGGGCTGTCCCCTACCCGATTGTCGCTGTCGAGATCCGTGCCGGTGAGAATGAACGACACCAAAAAAGCAACATTCCTTTTAGCTTATATGCGTATCTTACAGTAATCTACCTAGTTTCATGATTATGTGTTTTCAGTGATGTATCGTGTACCGCTGGAAAGACGTGTATTCTACGAAAGACGGCGTGCTCGCAGCAACAGTGCATTCCGATTGCGAGTTGTAGGTGCTTTCTGTCGCATGCGAAACATCTTCAGATAGTATTCGAAGAGTCTCGCAGCTATAACACGTTGTGTTTGTTCCCATTTAATCTCTTTCCTCAGGCGAGCCGTCCCCTTGCGAAGGCCGTCCGCCCGTCCGCGACCTGGTCCGCGCCTTGCACGTCGAGTGCTCGCTCTCGATCTCCGTGTGCCCCGAGGGCAGCGAATGTCGACTGGCGGAGCCGAATCGACGAGGACTGTGCTGTGCGACGAGTTCACAAGAGGTCAACGATGACAGCGGACACAGGGAGGATAACGACTGTGGGTTGAATTCATTCAAAATTTTTCATAAGAACTTAGATAGATAGATATTTATGCAGTTTCGTAGATACGCGGGTAAAGCGTACAAAATAAAAGAGAATAAAATGACACAGAAATTAGCCTTCTGTGAAAAACTTCTGTAGCAATTCACGTTGCATTCAGTACTCAAACGAACGAACATCTTCTCCGAATCGGTCGTCAACTCGTTCATTACCTCTGTTATCAAAAACAACTCACCGTGCCTTCAAGGATTCCCTCTCAAGGATGCAGAAGGGGAGAACGAGCTACATTGCGTTGGAGAAGTCAGCATCGAAACAGTTATATATATATATATATATATATATATATATATATATATATATATATATATATATATATATATATATATATATATATATCGGCATATATCACCATCATAAAAACTATTCAGGAACATTGCCCGAGTACACATGTCTGCATAGCGACCAACGACGAGCAACAAGGAGTATGCTGTCCCTCAAAAGGTTTTTTTCGCAATCTTGACTCACTTTACTACGGCCGCGCGATTAATCCCCCTCGGCGACCGGTCAGCGACCGTCGGAAGTTCGGCATTAATTGGGCAACGGGGTCGCGAACTTTCCCATGTATAAGCATGGGAGTTCGCAGCTATTTCCGACTTTCCCCCGAGTCGCCGACCGGCCGCCGACCAAAATAGGTGAAAGATTAGAGAGAAGCGAGAGAGCACGTGATTTGGAGAGAGCGAAAAGAGCATACCCGGTGGTGCTCTTTTCGCTCTCTCACTCTGCCCATGCTGAAGGATGCTCTCTCGCTGTCGGCGATCTTTCAAATGTTGGCGAACTTTGGGAGAGGAGAGGAGACGTAAAGCGGGCAATATTCTTACAATTTTCGTGACTTTGCGAGTGAGTATTTCAAAAAATTTTGGTTTATGACCCTAGGTAAATTTGTATGGAGATTTCAAATATGTAAATACATTTGTTGCATGACATATTGTAAGTTCAGAACGCTATATTGAATTCACAAACTACGGTGGTTAGCGGACAGAACTGCGCAACTCTCTCAACATTCATTTTCCTTTAATAATATTATAACTTTCGTTATTCTATTTTAACTTTATAGTGTTGTTCACAATGCAAATTTTGGAATTCGAACCTAATTCTTAGAGTATATTGAAGCATCAATTGCGCAGATTACAAAAATATAGAATTAGTGGACATTTTATAAAGATAAAGTAAAAACGCAAAATCTGCAAAAAAATTCCGCAGAGGTGGAGTCGATCCCGCAATATGAAAACACTACGCAACACGCTTGCCTGTTGCGCAACACACGACACATATGCTGCACGTTACACGCCCCTCATACTCTTCTCCCTTCCCATTGCCGAAAGCTGGCCAATCGTTGCCAAATTTCTGCCCATCCCGCGCGACCTGTCAGCGAAAGATCGCTGAGAAGTCGGTGAACTTAGGGGGGATTAATCGCGCGGCGGAAGTAGGTATCTACGTAAAGTGCACACATTGTTTTTTTCAGATTATGTCTGTAACCTTCACGTCGACGAGGGTACATGTTCTCAGAACGAGTACGTTTATTCTAACCCGCTTCACATAAAAATTTTCCACATCAGAGGATTTTTCGAAGGCATGGACATGTATGGATATTTTCAGACCCCGCTTTCACTTTAACCCTCTCCTACGCGAGTGTCATCCCTTCGTGTACAGGGGATGTGAAGGCAATTTGAACAATTTTGAAAGCGAGAAGCAATGTATTGAATTCTGCCAAGGTGGGAAAGATCGACTTTTAAAGAAAGTTCTTTATGTTTCCCTTGACCGAAACCAACGTTAACGACGAATGAAACCCATGCTCTTGTCAGGAGTAAAGTCAATAGTCGACAGCATGCCTCCGCTTCACCACAACAACGACGACAGCCCCCGCCCAGATCAAACGTTCGAAGTTGGCTTCTCCATGAGTGGACCGAAACTCGAGCCAGCAGAGAAGCAGGACGTCGAGCGGTGAATGATTTTCTCTATTGTTATTATCCTAAATCGGCTTCCAACTTTGACATTTATTATGGTCATAGTAGCACAACTAATTTTCCGTTTCCAGTGCCCTAAAGACTTTCCTCGTCAAAAGATTCACCCTCGAACCAGGAGATGTGAAAGAAGTGACGTTGAATGAAGAAGACAACTCTGTAAAGTTCCGGGTGCAGGCATCCGATGCCGTGATTAAGGCTGATCGAATAGCTAAGGATGTCAGTTCTCATTTACATAATTTAGAAAACATTGATACATGAGCATATGAATTTCGCACGTATTCTACTATGTTGTATATTCCATGTGTTCAGGTAGCCTCGGGCAGTCTCGTCTTTGAGCACGGGGATAAGTCTTTCCGAGCACAGCCCCACACGATATTCACACGTCAGCTCGCACTCAATCGACCGTCTTCCGTTGGTAGACCGGCCAGAGGACGAGCGCTCTATTGGGGTACGAGATTCCATCGATAAACACTTCCAATTTTGAAGATAATATTCGAAAATCTGTAAATACCTAACGCTACATTGCAAGTGTGAATAGATATTCGAGTTTAATGGTCAATGTCAAAATTCTTATTCTTTGAGGTATCGTCATCATATCAACCCTCATCGCCTTGTTTGTCTTCACGATCCTCATATGCGCATGTGTATGTTCTAAAGTCACATAGTATCTATATATTGCGTATGAATGTGCATCCAAATACTGCGGCTTTGCAGGCCTACGTTTTCCGACGAAAACCTGAAGACAGCATTCGATCCCGAAGAATCCACCACACGGGTACCAAGCGATAAATCCTAACGTTCGACATCGCTGTTCATGACTTCTTTCAGGTGATCGATCCACTGATGTCAGCAGCGTTGGCTCAGGAGGCGGAATGATACGGGGCCCACGACTGATTGGAGGAGGCACTCTGACACACCACACACCTGATGTACGGTTCATACGATAATCGGACAATGCTTATAATAATGTTTGCAAACTATAATATCCTCGTTAAGAAGTCAGGGCCTATATGTATTCAGGGCCTCCTCATGTCACTTCCCCCTACCATCGTTAGATCTCGTGGATTGCCTCGTACTCCGTCTGACACTACAGATCGCGAGCTGCCGACCACTCTGTACTACTGAACTTATTTGACCTCTCATCCTTGATCTTCGATTTTTCCTTATTGTTGCGCATATACGTTCGCGGGTGAATATTTATAAGTTGCTTTTTTGCTCAAATTTGTAAAAAAATACACGAAGATAAAATATTGAAATTATTGTTTTCCTAAAATGAAAAGAAAATTTTATCAAGAACTCGAAATTTGTTAAATATGCACTTTATTATTAAAGGAAAATGAACGTTGAGAGGGCTGCGCAGTTCTGTCCTCTAACCACCGTAAAACTTCAGCCGGAGTCGGAGATTAGCATAAGCTGGCATTTTGCCAAGAGAGTTTCACTGTATTTAGCGGAGTGCGTTGCAAAGATTTCTCAACGTTTTTTTTCCTCCAATAATATTTATATATAGACTACTGCGGAAAGACGAAACTATCAGTCTAGCTAATCCACGCGGCTTAGTAAACTTTCACATATTTCCTTCTGTTGTGGATGGAATCATCCACAATCAATTCCTTCTATACGACGTGTCTTTTCTCTCTTCTTCTCTCTGGCCGTTCTCTTGTACAACGCGATTCACCCCTGCGTATATAAGAGAGAAATTCTCTCGCTCCCGGGCTTCTCTGATAAACATATTGCGGACGACTAGTAGTTCAACACGGGAAGTTTTGGCCAACTTCTTTCGTGACATGGCGACTACCACGACCGATCTTACTGCGTGAGTCCAGCGCACGTAGATCCTCCCTACTTCGTCTCGCAACGACGTTTTTATGCCATCCACCAGTCAGCAGCAAAGGCTTTTCCGTCGGGAGGAGTGTCTCTATCGACAACAGAGACACAGAAGCCCCCTTCAACCCCATCCGCATCTCAACATATCATCTCGACACATCAACACGTACATTCTCAATCCATCCTCGTTGTCATCAACCTCCCCCACGGCCCTACCAGTACAGTCAGTCCGTTTCCCTCAGGTCGACTCAATGCAACCTCATCCCCAGTCCCCAAACACTCGTCTCTCCACGGTAACAGACCTGGAGCATCAGCCAGCAATCTCCACATCACTGACAGAGCGGCTCGAACGGAAGCATCGACAAGGCATGCTGGTCCGGAGTGGTTGCAGTCGTCACTGGCCACTTACCACGATCGCAACGGAAACGCGAGTAAGCAGACTCCACGTTGGATCTCCTTTGATGTTTGGAATTGTTATTATTGTATCATAGTAGAGTTGCTTGCATTGCCACTTGAGTCTCACTTCTTTCTTGGGCCGGGAGTGTTGTGGATAGAATCATCCACAATCAATTCCTTCTATACGACGTGTGTTTTCTCTCTTCTTCTCTCTGGCCGTTCTCTTGTACAACGTGATTCACCCCTGCGTATATAAGAGCGAGATTTTCTCGCCCCCGGGCTTCTCTGATGAACATCTTTTGCGGACGACTAGTAGTTCAACACGGGAAGTTTCGGCCAACAACTTCCGTGACATGGCGACATGTGTGTTCCATCTTGCCATGATAAAGGATTGAGAGAAGAAGAGGTTGCGTTATCTCTTGCGTTCCGCGAGAGGACGACCACCCACCGGCTACGAATCTACGCCCTCTCCCTTCGCAGTCCTGCGAGTTTCCCCGCTCCAAGTCTTACCCGACTACCATCCGGCATTTCGTCATCGGCATCCCGTCCTTCCAAAAGATCTTCTCACCAGTCCCCCCTCAGTCGACAGAATCCCCTCAATTCAAGCACTCCACGCATGTCCTCTCACAGCGTCCCAGGATGGTCAACTACTCCAAGCACAGGTTACTGTCTTCTTCCGAGCAATCGAACCCTTCAGAGGACGAGCCTACACGATGGCACCTCTCATCACAGCTCCACGAGCCAACCCCAATGCGACAGATCGAGTTCATTTCTTTGTTCATTGCTAATTAGACTTTCCAACCTTGCTTGACCCCCCTTTTCGTTCTTTTCTTGTCGTCAGGAGTGTTGTGACCACGTCACAATCGCACAATCGTACATATCTTTCCCCTTCCACGGGCCACGTAATACAGAAGGAATCTCCGTTCCCTTCCCCCTCTCTAGGCTGATTCATCTGTACACGCGTATATAAGGCCAGCGAGCGCCTATTCTTCGGGTTTAATGTGTCTTCCATCTTGCCATGATAAAGGATTGAGAGAAGAAGAGGTTGCGTTATCTCTTGCGTTCCGCGAGACCTTCACTGGATAAGATTACCAGAAAATATCTTCTTTGGCAGCACGCATTCGCTGGGATTTTATCTCCTGGTATCATCACATAGTTATTACTTCTTATCCGTAGGCTTTATGAGTAATTCTCCTGATATACCGTACATCTAGATGTTATGAATATAAGTTTCAATTTCAACTCGTATTCCTAGGAATGTCGGGATGGATCATTGCTTCACAAGTTATCATAACAACGGAGGGAATTGGTGGATTTTTGATCTACCTTAGCCTCTTCATACTCATCCAGAAGCGTGCGTTGTCAAGACTTCAATCATTTATAATCACTCTATCGGTCTGTCATGGAGCTCTTACGTCACTGGGACTCGCGTTTCTATGCATGGTATGTAAATATCATATCGAATTTCCGACTTTCCCAGAACCATAAAAGTTACATGTTCAAACGCTGAAAAATTGATATGATAACTAAGCGAGGAACACGTCGATATTGTTATACCTAATTATGAAATTATGTGAAAATGGTGCATTTGTACAATATGCGAAAAAAATTCATAAATCTCACAGACAAAGCTCACAGAAAAGCTCATCTATCTCACAAAAAAGCGTATCTACGAGCAAGGTGATTAACGGGTGATGCCTTTTCCTCATATGCCTTTTCCAGTTATTTGTGCCAGTTGCAAGAGAGAAGATTCGCATTCCTCCGCATTTCTTGCTTATCTAGGTATATAAATACATTAGTACATGGTGAGGAACTCAAGAAACTGCATCGGGCTCTTAAGTTCGGCATGAAATGTTAGAAACTGGAGTTCTTTGATCGCGTTTATCGCAAGGAGATCCCTTCCTCTCTTTGACCGCAAAAAGAACCGCTCTCTTTCCCTGTGACCCATTGCTGACAGCGCAGGCGTTTCCACTTAGAGGAGAAACGGTGGGGAAACGAACGAATCGTTCGGGGGAACGAATCGTTCCCCCGTGTGTCGTCCCTTCCCCCGCTGCAAATCTTACAATCAGCAGCGGTGACCTAGATTGCCACTGGCATGAAGAGATGGATATTTTCCTTCTCCACACTGATCCGTGCTATAAAAGTGTCCTCTCAGATCCACGTCTTCAGCAACAGCCACTTTATCATTGTTC
>LS847402.1:145199-166521 GCA_900490955.1 Micoletzkya japonica | reverse complement strand
CAATGTAAAATTGACAGTCTTAATGGTCTCTGCATTTTCACAATACTGAAATACATAATCTAGGAAAGCTGTCAAATTATGGAAAAAAATTCTGAATGCGAGCTCTCTTCAGATGTGGTCACCGACCCAAAGTGTGAGTAATAGGGGCAAATATTTTGTTGGAATTTTACTTATTATTATTATGTGGCGGATTGTCACGGAGTCAATATGTCTCTATTCCTAGTGTGTGTACCCCGCTTCACGTGCAAACTCCAGCAAATGCGACTTACAAGCTTATTATTACGCGAAAAGGATGTGAATAAACAATAAAAGACAAAACTCACAGAAAGAGCGACAAAACAACCGACAGGCGAGGGAAAACTAGAAGAACTGACTAAGAACAGAAAAATGATGTCAAAACAAAGTACGTGATACTCAGCCAAGCATCCACGCAGCGGAGGGAATTTAAAATGTTACAAAAGTCAGTTTGCGATAACCAAACTGTGAACTACCGTAATACTTGTAACTATTTAATTAAATTACAATATGAGTATTATATATTTAGGAAGATTATCGGGCTATTCCCTTATATTACATGCCACCAATGGCAACAATTATTATTATTCTTATTGAGCGTGCCCGGCGGTGACGTGGAATAACATGGACACGGAGCCGACGCAGACGGCGACGGGCGGCTGGGGCTGCGGGGACGATGAGGATGCCTTCTTGGTTATCGCTATCGGCAACTTCGATTACGATGGTGGCGACCCTGCGTCGTGAGTCGAGGCCGTATTACCGACACGAAAGTGCATCTCCTTCTAGGGGGCAGAATTGATGTGAAAGTGCAAAAACAGTGCACCGCTCAGGCGAAATGGTGAAGACGAATGAAGAGAGTTGGGTTGCGAGATCGTGCATATTTATACTTTTACACCCATTCTACCAGCCCTGCCTCCTCCGTTACGTTAGCGCTCATTTACTGCTTAATCTGGACTCTCCTCATGGCACTCTGCAGGTGTAATCCGATCGAGTGTGTGGACGGTGCGTGGAAGTGGTCCAAGGGAACGCAAGAAGTCCCTACCGGCCCACTCGTTATCGAATGCCTAGGATAGGACCATCACAACACAGCACATCATATGTGTATTAGGCAACTGTTATTCGGACAACTATTATTGGAGGAAAATGAACGTTGAAAGAGCTGCACAGTTTTTTTTGCTAACCACCGTAAAGCTTCAGCCGGAGCCGGCTTTTAGCCTAAGCCGGCATTTTGCAAAAGAGTTTCACTGTATCTAGCGGAGATTTCTCAACGTACCTTTTCCTCCAATAATAAAAAATAATTCTTGAAGAATAACTGCACGGTACGGATATACGTCTATGGCTATCAATTTGACAGTTTCAAATGCAAGGGTTTTCCGCTTTTATTCAGGCCATTCGCGTATTTTCGATTATGTTTTTTTCTGCTTATGTTCAAGTATTCACGCTCTGTAGGTAGGTATGTTACAGCATTTATAGAAGCAATAAAAGAAACCTAACCAAGAGAAAAAGAGAATACTATAATAGCTAGCCGGCAATTGTTCCATCCTTCCGTAATATGGCGACCTTGGCAGATATGCCAGGGAAACTATCTCTTGTGTAACCATCCATCCCACCATTTAGTCTAGCTTACCTTTACTCTATCCCTTCTCGTGTTGGCTAAAGGGAACTGAGGGGGGAATTGGCGTTGGAGAACTCGCGTCCCCGACCACTGACTGACGATCCGAGAACGTGGAATTTCACGATCCTGAATCGTGGAATACTCATCAACCAACGCTGATTGCACTAGCTGTTATTGGTGTTGGACAGACAAGACTGCTTTGCGCTTTTCTCGTCTGCGCCTCTCCATTTTTTTCTTGCTCTACTTCACTGTCTCGGTATCGAAAGGTTGCTTCCCAGTTCCTTTCTGCCCCGCATCCTCGAGTTCTGAGAAGATTATTCTCACGATCCGAGATCGTGAATAGAGATCATTTATCCCCTACCGCTTCCCCCAAAACTCATTGTTCGCCGTTTTCGTCGCATGCGGCCTGCTTCTCGATGGACTTTTGCCAACATTAATGGACTCTGTTCAACAAAGCATTCAGGTCTCGTCGAAGGAGAAACAGCGAGAAGCACAAGGATATTACGCACGACCAAGTGAGAGGACACTTCCCACATACGTACAGTTCGAAGCCTGGCAACGAGAGGCGGAAGCGCAAAAGTCACGGATCTACGTAAACCTCAACCCTCCCTTGTCTAGTCTTCTCACTGAGAACCGCTCCGATTTCGTTGGGCTTACTATTTAGCCAGAGAGTACTCTCTGTTGTCTCTTTGAATGATCCTTTTAAAGTAGAATTCTCGGTGAAGTCGGTAAAAATTTGCTGCTCCATAAAAATTTAATTCCGGCCAGACCCTCATAAACGGGGAACAAGAGGCAATAACAGATCGTCACTGAAGTCGCTGACCTCTACGTTGGACGTCTAGATGAAGGTGCAAATCCGGATACTGCAACATGTAGCTTTCTCGGAACTACCTCCTCATTGCCTTGTAGCGATCTTGTATTACATTGAACTACCGTCAAAACCCAAAATTGTGGGACAAATTCCGTATTTCACCGTATTTTTCGTACTATCAGCCTTAGAAAAAATCTAATCGAAAAATTTCTTGCATATTCGGAAAGAGCAGCTCAAAATGCATAGGTAAGCTTTGAAAAAAGTTTAATTTATCGATTTCGGAGCCAAGTGCTAAATGCGGGGTAATGATCAGGAGCCTCCAGGAGCAGTCAAAATATCAAAAAATTCAAAGAGTGTCTAAAGATGTTTTTCAGCCTTCGGATACTCAAATAAACCGATTAAAGTTGATTTAAGTATCGGTAGATTTGTGTGTCGATTTGAGTATTGAATAGGTCGAGGAATGTTAGAAATGAGCTTTCCCCCGATCTGATTTAGAGAGTGTCGCAGCGGTACCACCGCTTTCAGTCGTTCTACAGATACAGGTGGAACCTGGCCCTCGTCGTTCCGCGAGACACAAGAAGAAGACGGTGCGGTTCAATATCGACACTACCAAGAAGCAGTCGTACGATTGAGATGATCTGCCCCTTCTTCAATTTCCCTTATTGAGATGCTTCGCATCTAGAGGGGAGGTGTTGTGTATACTAATATATTTATACCATTTTACTAATCCACTTCACCTTCTCTCTCCTCTCTCGTTGCCCTCCCCACATTTCCCTAGAGTCAATGTGAGGAGTCTGGTTCCATTGTTCCGCATTCCTTTGTCTGGATAAACCCTGATTGTGAGTGGTTTGTTCCCTCCTTCGTCCTCCACAACCCATCCCCTAGAGGGATCCCTTGTCGTACTCAGCTCCTCTCCTCAATTCCCCTACCGTCTCCATAAACTCCATTCCCCTGCGTCCTAACCGTAGGACGTAACACTAATTGTAAGTCTTAAGATACGACAGCCGAACCAACTTGGAGGAAATTCTAGAAAGTTAGACATGGTGTAGGTAGATGAAGAGTTATGAAAGGCTAGCTAAAGGGAAAGGAAGAAAAAACGTTTAGGATAAAGTCAAACTTTTTTCTAAAGTTTCTATTTCTATTTGCATATTTTGCCCCAAATAGTGAGCCACAAAAGGAAATATAGAAAAAGAGAAAGGAAATACAAGAAAATCCGGGCAATAGGTAAGTAAGGGCACTGAGCGAAAACTTAGTAATTGTAAGGGTAATTACGATGCGGCATTCGCTAAGGATATTGTTCTCAAAAGCAAAATTACCCTAGACGCATATGGAGTTTTGGTGCAAGATTCTATAGGAAATAACACGAAATTCTATTGAGAATCAATTCCCTAGCGGGCTAGGGTATTTATAATAAGAATAATTTATCTACATGCCCAGCATGAAACGGAAAACGATCAGATAATAACATTGACGTGACTCTCCATATAGGTTAACAAGACGGTTGTTGTGTGATAATGAGAATGGGGAAGGCGGGGAAGACAGGGAAGGGGGCGCCCGCCGCTACAGTGTCCGAGAGAGCGTCTGCTTGACGTGTGCTTACTTGTCCTTTGAGCGCCTGAGGGTGCGAGTTCGTGCCAGTGACCGGGTGGCTTGCCATGGAGGGAGTGGCAGTGGAGTGTGAGAGGCATCTGGAGGGATACGGCAGCGAGGACGAGTAACTTCACGAACGGGCTCGAAGAACAAAGGGGAAATGGACTAACGAGGAGATGTACTGCCAATAGTTTGGAATGACCAGATAACGCCAATCTACTTTTGAAAGAAGAGATTGAGGGGGATTGAAGGACGAAAGTGGGGAGTTGGGAGTACCAACTACAAACACGAAGGGTTTAAGGAGTTGTATCGGGCCGTATTGCGAGTGAATTCCCTATTTATGCCAAAAGATGTGTTTCTGTCCCGAGTAGACGAAAAACTTAGATCGGATCAGGTTGGTTTTGCCGGTCATAATCTGTTGTGCCAAAACAAGATTAGATGTGATTCTCCTCTCCACTAGCCTCTCAAGTCCTAACACAGACAAACGATCGAGATAGGAAGGAAGTGAGGAAGTATAAGAGGGATCAGGGAAGCAACGGAAGAAGACAATACGCGTGAATAACTTTTGAACTTTCTCAAGAGTATTGACATCCTTGATGTAATGGGGGGGTTCCAAAATGGGGACGCAAGCTCAAGGTGAGGAAGGACATATGTTTGATAATAACGAATGAGCAATTGAGGATTATTCACAGTAATAGCACGCAACAGAGTGAACATAGCCCTAATAGCCCTAATTGCTCCAAAGAGCAACGCGCTTTTCACAAAATCGGATATATTAGTCGACTGAGAAGAGATACAGCTCTGATTTATTAACAAAATATTTTTTTACATTGTTCTGATCATTTTAGTAAAAAGAAGGATCGGAAAATATGGGCGGAAAGGCCTGAGTTGATATTTTCAGGGTAGCGCGGGAATTCAAATCTTACCGTACTCGTGGGCCGGCTCCTTTAAAATATACAGAAAGCTAGACATTTTTGGACACGCCAGTAGGGCGAAGCGTCGCGAAGTGTCGCGAAGCAGCGCTTAGCCCGGCTGGTTAGTAATATTACGCACCATAGTAATCGCTTTGAAAGAGAAAAAGTCTTGCTAGGCAGTCTGTAAATCAGATCTGATCATGACCAGGCTGCACTACCGCCGTATTCCATGTTCATCACACCTCTCTGGACGGTCCACGCGCTTCTCGCTATTGCCACTTGCCTGGTATTCGTCCTTCCCGTCAACATCCATGCAAGCTTTACTATATACTTTTCGTGCAACTTTAAAAATGTTAAATAATTTCCTATCTTGGCATTATTAAAGGAAAAATTAACGTTGAGAGAGCTACACAATTCTTTCCGCTAACCACCGTAAAACTTCAGCCAGAGTAGCCGGAGATTAGCTGGCAATTTGCCAAAGAGAGTTTCACTTTACCTAGCGAAGTGCGCTGCAAAGATTTCCCAAAGTTCGTTTTCCTTCAAGAATCTTTTTCAGTTGTATCGCATGGACTCACCCTTGGAAGAACAGTTTATAGAAGAAGTAAGTGTTGCGGAAGCAGTAATTGTCCTGGATCTTGGATTGTCCACGATCTACTGATTGGCAAAAGGACTCCAACGGCTCTTCGCCGCTCTATCTCTCCTCCCCAAACTAACCAACTAAATAATAAATAAACGATTCCCAATAGCGTTTTTGTGTACGGGTGCATTGCGTGATCGCGGCCAAAACATGTCCTGGATCTTGGATTGTCCAGGATCTACTGATTGGCAAAAGGACTCCAACGGCTCTTCGCCGCTCTATCTCTCCTCACCAAACTAACCAACTAAATAATAAATAAACGATTCCCAATAGCGTTTGTGTGTACGGGTACATTGCGTGATCGCGGCCAAAACATGGCGACCACGGTAACCCAAAACGAATCAACAACTAAAAAGAAATTTAGAATTCAAGCCCAAATTTTTCTTATTCAAATAAAGTTTTAAACTATTTTACCTTACTTACCTTTCATTGCATCAATCCTTTCGTACCTCGCTCTGTACTTCTATCTTTCTCTCTGTCTCTCTATCTCTAAGTATCATGCGCATAACTAAATTTCACTCACTATGCTAGCTAATATTCGGAATAGTCTATTTGTGTATATGCAATTTATCAGATCTCGTGGTGTAGTTATCAGATCTCGTGGTGTAGTGGTTATCACATACACAGTGTTCTAAATGTTAAGCGAACGAGCCAAAATGTTTAGGATACGGTGTTTTCCGTGTGAGAGTTTCTACCGAAATCAGGATTATTTTTCGGCATCTCGTTCGCTTAACATTTTCACTGTTGTCAGAACACTGTGCATATACAGTCAGCCTATATCGACAATGTCGCCTAATTATATCCACAACATTCCCACCACCCTCTTTTTCAATGCAATATATAGGATTGGATCACCACATTGTAATATCGGCAAAACACTCTACACGTGACCAACTTTCCTATTATTAATATCCTTTCTCTTATTCTCCCATCTCTTCTATTTTTTTCCTTCTTCTTCTTCATTCCTCTTCTCAGGCCTCAACTAAAGCGTCAGGTATAACTAAGACATCTTTAACAGCAACTAAGTCCGTTTCACTCAGATACCCCATAATTTTTTCAATTTTTTCCGGAGTGTCCTGGATCTTGGATTGTCCAGGATCTACTGATTGGCAAAAGGACTCCAACGGCTCTTCGCCGCTCTATCTCTCCTCCCCAAACTAACCAACTAAATAATAAATAAACGATTCCCAACAGCGTTTGTGTGTACGGGTACATTGCGTGATCGCGGCCAAAACAGTAATTTTTCGTTTCATTCTTTGCCTATACCGTACACTGAATGGAAGAAGGAAGATGAAAGGAAGACTACGTTTACGTGGGAAGGCAGAATGGGAGGGAGGAGTGCAAATATCCATAATCTGCTGTCCAGTTTTCGTTCTCGCATTTTCGCCTGTTTGGTGCACTAGTTTTACCCTTTTTCCTTCCACTCAGCCACTCCCACCCCCGTGATATCCTCCTTTTCCAACCCCTCCTCCCGCACACCGCAAGGTGTAATGATAGAGATAAGGATCCCCAACCTTTACTTCTTCCTTTTCCAGCCATATTCCAGACCTACGCCCCCCTTCCTCCGTCCGTACGCAATGTCACGTCGTGCTACATTACACCGTGCACAAAGGTGTTCATCGTTTACTTCAGCTCCATTATCGCAATCTCGGTTGTCCGCACAGTATTGGTGGGTTCGGCGTTATATTTTTGCACTTTCTGCTAGATGAGCTAGGTTCGCCAATTATGATGCGTTATCATACGTGTTGAGTCCTTGTGAGGACGAAGGGAAAGGCAGGGGAAGACTCGAGGGAAAGGGAAGAGGAGAGTCGACAGAAGGGGAAGGGGGAAGGAAGGAGGAAGGGGGAGACTTTATAGACAAGACAAGAATGCACTAGAATGACAAGCGAGGGGTGATCGTCGAGAGCGCGGGAAGCGCGGGAGGTAGACAACAAAGTATAGGTGAGGATGAGAGGAGGTGCAGGGGAATAGCCAAAGTAGAGAGTAGTGATCTACTACTCCTTTATCCAACAATACGTAATCTGCTGACTCGCAGTATGCTTGCGGTATGATGATCAAGCGAATGGAATGAGGTTGTAGGTTACGTTGCTCATATTCTATTCGCTGCGCAGCTACGCGACGGCAAACGCTCGCCGAAGAAGGCAGCAGACCAGTCTGACCCACGCCCCCTTATCGTCCAGGTGTGAACATGGTTGAGCAAAATGTTCCGTCAGTCGTCTCATTTCTATTTTCGACGAGAGAGTGAAGCAGCGTGAAGAGAGTGAAGACGAAGTAGGAATGAGATTACTGATGGAATGTTTTCGTCAATAATATAATACATCGCTCACCGTCTCATTGTCTTGATCTGCGTATGTGGCTATTTTTTACACCTCTGTTCAACAACAGTTTATTGACGAGATCAACCCTTTCGCAGCATGAAAGAAAAGTATTCAGTAGAAGAAGGGTACTTTTTTAAAACTTAATAAGCACGCTAATAGTCTTTATCTTTATCGAATACGCATGTAGCGTGCGGTCGTTTGGTGCGGTCGTGCGAATCAATATCACGTATCTTTGAGGCTGCTGTGCCGGTAATTGTCGTGTTCCTCGGCTTTCTCGCCTTCCAATTTTGGCTTGAAGATCCGCATCAAGGTAGTTGTTGTGTAGGTAACCCATTTACCATTCTTTTGCATAATATCGCACCACCTCGTCTCTCCCTTCTCCCCTCTCCTTTTCCCCTCATTCCCGTCCCGTGGATAAACCCTGAGTGGTTTGTCCTCCCGTCCTCTCCACATCTCAACCGATCCCCTAGAGGGATCCCTTGTCGTACCCAGAACCTCTGTCAGCTATCCCTTCTCAATACACTCCACCCCTTGTCCAACCTAAGGACATAACAGTAGTATTTATAATATTTACGTCATTTACTTGCTATCGATATTTTATATTGGTCACGTAGTGAACTGAATTTTCATTTATGACTCTCTGGAGGGGAACGCTTTACGGGAATATTCACAACTACACAGCAGACTGCATTGTTAAATACTAAATATGTCATCGGGCTGCTTTTCACGGTGTACTGTTGAGAACTGTCACTCATCGCTAGTATCTATGCTGTCCTCTCTTCACTCCGTCTTCCACTCCATCGTTCTAATCTGCGCCACCGCCGATTGCAGAAAAGCGGTCGGCCAGCGGTTGGCCGCCCTGACGAGAATACGGAAGCCTGTGCGTCCCCTCGGCAGGGCAGCCTCGACTGGCCAATCACAATAACGCCATCTTTCTATGCTATTTTAGAAAACCAGCTTCGATATCATTTTCAATGATGTGTAAGACTATGATATCGAAGCTGGTTTTCTGATAAGGACGAGGAAAAAGACCTTCCCTTCTTATTTTCGCTTTCTGAATATGGAAATGTGCTGTATGGAAATGCAAACTATATATTTTTGTTAGAGTTAACTTGAACGTCTCACATTCTTGATTGCTTGGAAGCTTGGGGGCAGTTTATACGACGATGAGCACGTCTCATATACTTGGCAAGAATGTAATAAAAGATTCAAGATTGCAAATCTATTAGAAAACAATCGGTTGATGATGAGAGTATCCTGGCTTGCTATCTCCTTGAGGAAGTAGTTCTCTGGCTCCTTATTCGCAGCGAACGTTCGTCAGTGCTGTTGAATAGTTGCCCACGGCGGTCGGAGTAGCTCCCGAGCAAACGGCGTAGTTGAAGTAGTAGTCCGACGGCTTTCCCTGAACATTTTCCGGAAATGTTTGGAAAACCTCATGCATGGCTTTGTCCATCCCATAATTACCGTACTGAAAACGCAAAACTTCACGAAAGAGAGTAAGAAAATAAGAGGATTATGAGGTTTACGATGTGTCGTAAGCAAGTGACAGCCTTACATCCCAGGTTATCGTGCCGCTCGGACAGGTGAGATAGCAGATGCGCATGCTGCACAGGCCGGCCGTACTGGGCAGACTGGTGGCCGCGATGCAGTTCTGGAGGGGCAGCGAGTCTGGAAGGGAAGCTGGCCATTCGCTTATATGAAGTGGCTGCACTCTGCGCCACAATAGAAGAGAAAATCCGTATTGTTCATGAAACTACCAGTCTTATTAAAATAGGCGGTGAGACAAGCATAGAGCGATCAGATATGCGTCACGCTTACTGGATCGGTACAGCGCAGTTTCGCTGTCTAGCAAGGCGCGTGAGACGCCATCTACAGCCTACAAATTGCCGTACTTCGCCCCTTCCCGCGACTCACAGTTTAGGCAGGTGACGGTCGTGATTCCGTCTGTCCACGCGCCATTCGTGCAAGTAAGAAGGCCCGGCAGCGAGCCGGCTAGTGTCTCAAACGATAAAATCCAGGATTTTCCAATTATTTAATTAAACACACATTTTTTCCGTCGATAAACTGGTTACTCCTCATTGCAGCACTTTGCATGGCTCATTGCAGGAAGCGGGAACAACAGACGGTATTCAAGTGAACTTTGCTCAAGAAAGTGCAACTTTCCAGCGTGTAACGGGAGAACTTGGACCAGATGGACTCTTTTGGAATGGGAAGTGTCCTATAGCACGAACCCCGTTGGACATCCATCCGTAGGCGCACAGTGCGGAGGTTCCGTTAAAGTAGGTGAGCTGCGAGAAGTCGCAGGCGAGCGACGCATTCGTGCACGGGGCCTCGACGAGGTCAGGGCAGCTGGTCGGATTCCTCGTCGAGAACACTGAAGCCCGCAATATGTACAACCTCTTTGATGTCGTGATTTCTTTTTAGTAACTTGAAAACACCGAATGATGTATATTAAAGGGACATGGAAGCCAAAAAGATTGGTTTTCATATGAAAGTTTATGGCATAAATAATATAAAAACCAAAACCAGAGTGCACAAAAATGTCTACTTTGCGAAATATCCTAAAAATCGTTTCCCAGCCAAGGCGCAGTCTTACTGCGTTTAGCGCATAGTAACGAGGCAAATGGAATTAAAGAGGCATTTCCGGAGCAAATAAATTTCTCGCTCCAGAAATTTAGCAAAATTATTTTTCAAACGCAATTATCTTTTGTTATCGTCTAAGAAACATATTTTACAAGTATTGCTATATTCGGTTTCAAAAAGTTAAAGCACGCCAAGTGAAAGACTGGACGTAAACACTGAATAATAGCCGCCCTACACGGGTCCATCGCGACGCAGGTGACGAAGGGCGAGGGCTCGAGCGTGTAGAACGGCCAGGAGCCGAGCCACGGAAACGTCGTCGGCGAGGATTCGCTGCCGGTGATGAGGCTGTTGGCCGACGAGGAGCTGATCTGGAATAGCGCAATAGATGAACATTCTCTTCAATGGTATTTGGCTGTTGTGCTTTTTTCATGATTTAGTTCATTCATTAAAATAGCACGCGAAGTAGAGATCAAAGAGAGATTAGCAGGCTACGGTTATAGGGCACTAATTGCCAGGCGCATTCGTTCTTATCGGCTTGTACATTATTGAACTTACGGAAAAAAAATCTGGGTCGACGCGAGTATTTCTGGACGATAACTTAGTCGCCTTTACCATGTTCATCATGGAGTAGTTGGCGGGACACTGGAATCCGCAGGGTAACCCGACGACGGGGTAGCACAGGTGGGAGGGCGAACAAAACGGCGCGAAACTCGACCACGTTTGGTAGGAGAAGTCGCATGAGCCTGACAACGAGAGGTAGAACGTCCGAACTTCTCAGACCCGTGGACGCTCGTTATAGCTTCACTATAGCGTATACTATATGAACAACATCACAAGTGTTGTTCATATAGTATAGTATAGTTAATATAGTATATGTTCATGTAAGCACTCCAAACATCCTCAGGACCCACTGTGCAGAAACGCACCATTGCAAGCGTACAGCTCCGATCCCACGACCGAAATTGTAGCGTTGCTCACGTCTTGCGTCACATACTGGCCCGAATTGTTTCTGTATCGTAATTTTATCAAGTAATTTGAAACTTCAGAGACTTTGGGGGAACACTATAAAAATATATTACAAAGTAAGTTCACAAACTAGCACAATAATGTGGTGGTTTCGTACTTGCAGATGAGTGAAGCAGCGGGCGCTGCAGCTGTCACTGTTGACCCATCCACGACAGAAAGGTTGTAACCGGCGGGACATGTTAGAAGCTGAAAAAGGGGTGGTAAAAATCTCGAGTGAAACATATTCTGCTTCGGTGTTCAACTAAATGGAGATAAAAATGTTGCGGGGCACTGGGATTTCATTGGAATTCTTACTCAAGTCTCTTTGAGAATACTTGCAGGTCGGAACTTTCGGCTGTGTATCGATCGAGTGAATGATTGAGTGTATTTATAGATAAATTGAATGAACTCATTGACCTGGTACATTGAGTAAAGTCTACGTAAAGTTTCCATGCGCTTACTGTATCCGTATTATTCACTATCGTAACGTTGATGAGATTGTAGTAGCCGTACAGCGCTTGAGCCTCTGGGACTGCAGGGCACTGCAGGTCTTAAAAGTGAACGGTTGAGCAGGATTGTTGAAATGAGCCATGGCAGACTTCATCAACTATTTAAAGGTCTACCATGGCTCCTTTATGCATATATGCTTTCTTCTAAGCTATATTCATCGATCGCATATTTCACTTCAATGATTGACTAGTACAGAACATAATGCGAATAAGACTAACAGATCACAGCATTCCGCCCGGTGAAGAATGTGTCTAATAGCGAAATGACCACTGTTTATGAATTTTCTCAAGAGTAGCCAAACCAATCAGCACCAAATTTTCAGAATTTGTTGACTTCGTAGTGGCGAGCTTAAGTTTTTAAATTCATAATTTTTTGTTCACTGGTTAGGGGGATCGGATCCTATGCGCGAAAACTGCTATTCGCTATTATGACGCTTGGAATGCTGTGAGATTCGAAGTCTACGTTTCAAGAGTCGCTCACACTTCACTTCGATGCTCGTGGGCGTAGTGCACGTGTTGCCAGTGGCGCCGCCGAGAACAGCGCAGACTTGCAATGTGTCGCTGTAGGCGACCGCCTCGCACGAGCTCTGAAGGAGACATTAACTGCCGACCTTACAGGGGAATATATGAGACCCGATATAAGACCTACACCGTCTTAAAGCTCTTGAACGAAGATTCCAAATCTGTTATAATCCGTCATACGTTTTCGCGTTATTCGCAATCTGTGCTAATAAAGAGCGTGCCAATCTCGCGATAGCAAGTAATCTCAAAATTATTTTTTAGGAACTTCCTCAACGATATTAATTGGCGTACATTGTTGGCACACAAGTCCGTACAGTCAGTCAACGTTGCGGCCGGTGCTCTGGACAACAATATCCGTTCGTACGTAGTGTTCGAGGCGTTGAAGTATGCCGTAGCTTCCACCGTAATCTTAATGAAGAGAATCTTAACGAGCTTCCGGGTGGAACTGCGTCTACTTCCATAAGAATTACACCTTCAATTACCCCCCCCCCCGTTCATTGACCCACCGTGGGAACACATCTCAAAAGACTGCCACAAAGGGACTCACAGATGAGCAACATAAGAGGAAGAGGCAGGCCAGGGGCATGGGAGAGAGATGAGTGAATTAATGGGCGTATTGGGCTGGTGGATAGCGCAGACAGAGTCTTCGGTTGCCGGGTGCTAAGGATCTCCCTGTGCTCTCGTTGCTCACGGCTGTCTGGACGTGAGCCTCGTGACCATTAACCACTCGAATGTTCGACCGGAAGCGATAGGTGGATTTAAAGGAGCTCCATTTGGAACTGTAATCCATTCAAATTCCTGACTGATTCTATAAATTTCTCTTCTACGCCCTCCGATCTCTCGCTATGCAAATTAGTCTCCATTAACATAATTACGGTACCGAATGGTCCTCCTTTAATATCCAGATATTACTGCGTGAGACAGCTGGGAAAAAAGAGAACCCCGATTAAGGATGTTCTGTGATTCGGGAGGGGACTATAAAATTATAGTTGCATAATGATGTCGTGCACTGAATTTGTTTGGAATAGCGCGGCATGTTTGTTTCAACGTTGGATACATATAATATATTCAGATCCTGAATGCTTCCGTCTTCCGAGAGAAGAGTGACCGGTGGTGCGTGAGTTTCTGTTAAAATCCGCGCGAAAATCTCATTTTCTGTCGTAAATGAAATGGATCGAATTGAATTGTGATATTGCTCTTCCGGCTTCCTGCTCGCCAAGAAATGCTATTCTATTAATACACAATAATGAACTTACTCTTCGAGTTCTGCTGTCGTTAATCTTTTTCACTTTATCTGATAGGTTATTTAGTTTTTCACCTTTTTTTAATCATTCTGTATTTACATGGCAGCTTCAATGTAAAAAAATCATATTTCCCTTTTGTTGTGGCTGTTGTACAGTTCACCTCATTATATGAGTATTCACAACAAAATCGAGATCAACTGTTCCTATCTAGACCTCTTTCAAACTATTGCAGCACGGTTCTCAGATAAAAGTGTAAAACTGTAAACAATTCCAGTAATGTAAAATTACATTAAAGGCCCCTCCAGACAATATCTACCATATTCATTTTTGACATTATTAGATAGCTCTCAATGCCCTGAATCTCACATTTTCTCCTTTTAAGTTGAAACTTCGCCGTTGTTGAGAACAAGCTGTGCAAAGATTTCTCTCGCTGTCTGCGTCTCTTCATTCCTGTCTTGTCTCTCACAATCAATCAACCGCTCTTAAAGTGTCCCATAACCCACTTTTTGACAATAGTCACTCTTTACGTCATGATAAGGATCAGAGCACTCTGATTCTGAATCAGGCATTCCCATTTTCTGATTTTGCGTTTGAGCGTCAATATCGCGATTACAGCAACCACTCTTCGAGCGAGAGACCGTGCAAAGTGAGGCGAGCGCAGAGAGTGAAACAGTCTAAACCCCAATAGGCATACACGTGCCTTTCGCGATCCTTTATTTGGTTATCTCTTGAAATGAATGAGATGGTTGGAGGGACCCTTTGTTTACCACTTTTCAACTTGCGTTCTCCACGCACTCTCAACTTCGAACTGGTATGCAATTGGTACGGGGTTCATTGTCTACTAGTATATACTTTTCGACTCTTTCGACTTTCAGCTTTTTCGACTATATAAGATATGTTAATATCAACAATATCGGAGACACCCATTTTGATGAACTAGGAGTTCTCAGTAAAACGTTAGGCGACCGCATTGATATCATGCTGGCGCAGTAACGACAACTTTTTTCTACTCCGGAAAAGAGTAATTTACGAACTCGAAATAGAAAATTCAAAATGCAATTACGTTTGAGCAGAGAGTGCGGAAAATGGGCAGGAAGTCGGACTTTAGAGATTGCCGTAGAAAGTTCACCGTAACCATGGCACTTCCTGAGCAGTTAAACTCGGTGTAACG
The DNA here is from genome assembly GCA_900490955.1 of Micoletzkya japonica. Taxonomy (NCBI): domain Eukaryota; kingdom Metazoa; phylum Nematoda; class Chromadorea; order Rhabditida; family Diplogasteridae; genus Micoletzkya; species Micoletzkya japonica. The sequence continues at coordinate 151,587 of LS847402.1, read as the reverse complement.
AGGCCGGCTTTTCCTAATGTGCTTGATCGGTAGTTCCCGGCAACTCCGTCACAGCTGCCTTGACTCGATCTACCGTACCGATGGCTTCCCGAACTTCCGCAGTATTTCCTCATCGAAAGCGTTGAGGAAAGTTAGACGCATCCCCCGTATTTCGCATTTCAGCTGATCACTGATTTATAGTCGCTTATTGGTTTCGCCTTCCAGCATGTGCTTGCGCTCCGATAGGGTATTATCATGACTATGTTTGGACCATATATCCGTTTAGCGGTGATTGGATACTTAACGTGATTGGATACTCGTTTGCTGACCTTCTTGTCATAACTTTCGTAAATTTTGCAGTAGACCATGATCGTGGCTTACGTTGTTCACATCGCGGAATGCACCGTGTCTATTCTATGCAATGTCACCCTCGTCTACCTCATCGTCTGCTACACTCCACGATACGTTAAAACCTACTCAGTCATGTTGCTCAGGTAACAGCTTGGATTGCACAGAGCAAAATAAAATATTGCAAAAATTCCCTACGATTTACAAGCTGAGAGTGATCACAATCAGTAAAAATAATGATTCCTCAAAACGGAAAACTTCGCACCCCTCCTCGGGGATGCAGCATTTTAGGGCGGAATATTTTTTAGAAATAGCTCTCAGTGTACTCTCGAAAATATGTCTCTTCTGATAAAAATTGGAAGAAATTCCTCACCATAGTAGACAACAACCAAAATTAGATTCCATTTTTTGACAAAGGTTCGTATTTTAGCCTTTGCGTCCTAGAGCTATCGACCGCCCTGTCTGCATTGATCACGTTTCCAAGGTATATTCTTACGACAATGTAGATCAATTGTAAATATGAGTAGGTAGTTTCTTTAAAATAAAATGTTTATCTTCAATTATAAGATTATAAGATACTCTTATAATTAAAATTATAAGAGTATAAATGTTCCAGATTGGTGCCTCTCGGTGCAAACGGGGCTGCAGTGGTCGCATCGGGAGCTTGTACGATGCTCGGAGCGACAGTATGCTCGTATTCCTACTCTGTCATGTTGATGGGCTACACGAGCTACCTCAATCAGATGTCCGCCAACTTTGTGTACAGGTCTGCCCTACACTGAGCGAAAATACTCTAGCCCGCTAGGGAATAATTCTCCACCATACGGCATCAAAGTGTAAATTCCCTAAACTTTCAGCCTCTCCCTACTGTTTTTGGGGAATGATACCCTAGCCCGCTAGGGTAATTTCACGGTGGTGCCGTGTGCTAGGGAATTTTCTCTCAGTGTAGATCACGAAGAATGCTTAACACGTCATCATAATGCAAGAATACCTCGAGAGCGAAGGAGAACAGTGCAGAAACAGTAATATGTCCTTCAACTGACTTTAGGCTTACGCCTTCTGCTGATAACTTCTACCATTCGTCAATCATATATAATCGACTTTCAGGTATTACGTGATACACCGCATTCCTCCACAACATGTCCTTTACATGGTTGTTTTGCTGTGGCTGCCCTCGGCTGTCCTCTTTGTAAGCTTTAAATTACCACAATACCGTTCTAAAGTACGACATACGCAAATAGTCAATATCTGCAGAATAGTGAAAGCGCATTGTCGAGCCAATCTCCTGAAGGCCCTGTGTATTTCAACCACACCTCACCACCACCCAGGCATACTTCCCCACTCGTCTCTCTCCACTTCCAGACGTCCTACAGCTCTTCGCAAAGGAAATACCGCAGTACAACACGGCTGGCTGGACAATCTTCGGTAGTGTATCATATCTTTGGTTGGTTATGGCCGAACGGTACAAAAAAAACGAGGCTTGTTATGAGAGGCTTGAACAATACTTCTGTTCTTGAAAAGAGCTAAGAATAAAACAGGCTTACTCCTGAAAGGAAAATTTCCCATTCTTTTCGTGTCATGGATAATTCTCAAACGTTGGTCACTGAGTCAAATATCAACTATCGTTCCAGGCTCGACGGACCTCATTCACTGCTCTGCACTTCCTGGAATCATACTTTTGACGGTCTGCGCTCCCATCTGCACCGTGATCAATATTGTGACCGGCGCCGCTACTTATAAGTAAGATCGATATGGAATAATATCTTAAATGCCAAAACCATTTCACTTCGTACACTTTTTCGAATTATATTCGTAAAGCTTTACCGACGCATCTGTTTATTCAGCTACAATATAGTTTAAAGCATGTATCGCCTCAATCACAAAGTAAAACGAATGATATATGCTAATATTTAAACTTTCAGGCAGTACGCAATGTCCACAGTGCATCTGAGCGATAAGACTCGAGGAATGCAAGTGGGACTTATAAAGGTATTCTCTCACAGCGGTGAAAATGTTAAGCGATGAAGATCCCGGATTTTGGCGGAAACTCTCGTACGGAAAACACTTCGACCCAGAAAATTGTGGGTATCCGTTCGCTTAACATCTAACAATAAAACATTGTCTATCACTTGAAAACAAGCGGCTTTGCTTTTCCAAGAAAATTATACCATACCCGGCATGGACCAGTACAATCTGTTTCTATCCTATCCAGCTGCCAACCGAAAGTTAACTGTTCGTTTCAGGCACTCATTCTTCAGGCGCTCATATCTCAAGTATACGTGGTATCGCTTGGGACGTATCTTGTTGGACAATTCGGATGGATACGCACGCCCGTACTTGAATACGCTACTCATATGGTAAAGTTAAAACTCAATTGAATCAACTTCCCTTTATGAAAATGATTTTATGTAAACAAATGCATATGTTTTTGAGATCGGAGAGATATGCGTGGTTACGAATCCGCTGGTTACCATGTACTACGTCAAGCCGTACAGATTGTGAGTTTACTCAAGTAAACGTTTAACAAGGATAAAATCTCTCATAAAATTTCACATTTTTACTACAGTCTTCTGCTAGTTCTACTATATCTAATATATGTATTATGCAGTTGAAGATTAACAATTAAGAGCTCTTCTGCGGAAAAGCACTACATCTCTCAAGCCGTACTCGAACGCCACACCGTAGAGACTTTGATTGATTTGCTTTATGCATAGATACTTCGTGGAAGATTCTTCATTGAGAAAATCAGATATAAAAATTTTTTTCGAAAGTCTTTTCTCATTCACTCGTTTGGTTGTGACAGAGATAAACAGAAGCACTATTTCCGATATAGGGTAAAGATGCACCAAAATAAGTGGCAAAGTTCACGCTCTAGCTTATTTCCGAATTCACCGCTGGCAGCTGCGCAAACGTTGACTTCACAGTTTCGCTGGACGGCTCTTTGATGTATCTATGCTCACACTCATAGTCGTAAGCGATGTATATGGAAAACTAATGGCGGTTCTTTTACCACTTGTTAGTTGCCTTCCAGAAGACTTGCGCAATATAAATCATGTTAATGTTTTGACTTCTGTGTAACAACAATAAAAAACTGAACAGCTTGAAGGCTTATTCTTGCTGTAAATTGCAATACATGCGATTACATGGCTGATGGTTTCACAATAGTATAGCAAACACAGACCGAGCATCATGCGTGTCAACAATCAACAGCACTCCCTTCCCGTCATGCCGTATGCTCAAACACAAGAGGAGAGAGACGGACGAAAGAGTTGCGGGGTTGGGAGAGAATCAGACGGTGGACACAGACTACTCCACAACATTCAGTCGGGTATTTAGGCAGCCGTTGCTGCGAAGCAAAGTGTCGGCCACGGCGCCCATACAGCTTGCTTTCACTCTCCCAATTTTCCAGAACTCCTACTATAGATTACTGTAGGAGTTTCCTTTTCACGGCTGTGCTTCATCGTAATATAGTTTGTGATCTAATATAGTAATATAGCTTAGATATGAGTTCATGGGATGTTTATGAGCAAATTGCATCCCAATTTTTACTTTTAGTCTTGCAATTTGCTTAATTGTCAACTTTGCAGATGCATTTGAAACTCGCTGCAACGTGTGTAGTACTCGCCGTTTCGATCGCCAATGCGCTAAGCTTCCAAGGCCAACCAATTGGAGGCCAAAATCAAGGATTTGGAGGCCAAATTGGAGGATTCGGAAATCAAGGTTTCGGAAACCAGGGGCAAACTGGAGGATTTGGTAACGGAGGCTTCGGAAACCAAGGACAGAATGGAGGATTTGGTAATGGAGGCTTCGGAAACCAGGGACAAAATGGAGGATTCGGAAACCAAGGCCAAAATGGAGGGTTCGGAAACCAAGGCCAAAATGGAGGATTCGGTAATGGAGGTTTCGGAAACCAGGGTCAGAACGGGGGATTCGGAAACCAAGGGCAGAATGGAGGATTCGGAAACCAAGGCCAAAATGGAGGATTCGGAAACCAAGGCCAAAATGGAGGATTCGGAAACGGTGGTTTTGGAAACCAGGGCCAGAACCAGGGCATGCTTGGTGAGCTTTAGAAACAATTATTTTTTATCCCTACTACAGAGTTTTGCATCAAAGTCTGCTCACAGAATAGTATCTTCAGAGTCTCTGCTTCCCCCGTTTGTCAAGAACGTCTCCCAGCGGGCGCGCAGTCAGCTCATGAGCATACTCGAGAACCAGAACCTGACCAAGACACAGCTCACGCAGCAGTTGCAGCAGTGGGCGACGACCAACAATGTCCAGGTATCGTAGTAGTACTCCCAATAGCGTTCCGCGAACATTGAGTACGACTTCCGCAGCTCAAATTTTCACTTTTGATACCTATCAATCACGAGCGGCACGGAAATTCGAACGACATTGCAGTTAGTATTATTATAGAATGAACTGAGGTTCGTCTTCTTCGCAAATAAAGCGTAGCTTTGGGGAGTTCCAAATTTGGCTCTGAGTTGCGCCTGATATGGTTCGATTGCAGACGCAGTACACGCAGTACGTCAACGAGCTCAACACGAAGATTGCCCAGCGCAAGGCGAATGTGACGGCGGCCATCGCTCAGCTGGCAGCCGACTACAACCAGGTTAGTAGTATCGTGCCAGCGAAGTATCGGGTCCTCGATCTCATCATTCACGAAATTGTCTACCATCCTTTGGTCGTAATTAGTTATAGAGCATGGATGAAGAAGGGATGAACGAGTTTCGTTATAGTTGCTTGAATAATGTGTGGTAAGACTCCGTGTTGCAGCTGGTGCAGATCGAGGAGAACATGGGACTTACGATCAGCCAGACGATAGCTCAGATCAAGGCCAAGTTCGAGACCTTCCCTGCCGACGTCCAGGCTATGTTGCTGGCCGTAGCGGGCTTCCCGCGAGGCATGAACGGAGTGGGCAGTGGAATGGGTACTGGCATGGGAGGACAAATGGGAGGAAACGGAAGCGGTTTCGGAAACGGATATGGAAACGGAAATAATGGCTTCGGAAATGAAAATGGACAGGGCTCCGGCTTTGGCAACGGCAGAGGAACCGGATTTGGCAATGGGCAGAGCGGCTTTGGAAACGGAAATGGATTTGGTAATGGCCAGAACGGGTTCGGAAACGGAAACGGCAACGGAAATGGCCAGAACGGTTTCGGAAACGGATATGGCTATGGAACTGGCCAGGGAAGTGGATTTGGAAATGGCGGATTCGGCACCGGACAAGGAACCGGCTACGGAAACGGTAATGGATTCGGAAACGGCATTGGAGGAGGAGTTCGCAACCAGTTCTGAGCCTGCCACACAAGACATGTATCTTGCTAATTTGTGATGTGTCCAGTTTCTTGTATATAACGAATAAATTATTCATTATTCTGGATTTAGTTTAGTGTGGGTGAATGCGTAACATGAAAATATTTTAAAGATTTACCCACCCTTTCTGTGGTTTGGGTTGGCTTCATTACCTCTCAGTCCACTTCTGATGAATTAAAGGAGCCTCTTTCATTCACTCTCCGGGGGGTGCACTGAGGGTGCTGAGGGTGCAAAGAGCAACGCGTTTTATACAAAATCAGATATATTAGCTGACAGAGATGAGATACAACTTTGATTCATAGATAAAACGACTTTTCACATTGTTCCGAACACTTTAAAGGTAAAGTAAACTGTCACAGATTTCACCGGTAATGGCCTCCTCTGACTCTGAAGCAAACATGGTGAAAAGATGAGATCATGAAACTTCGTGCTTCCCGAGATATCCATGAAAAATAATGTATTTGACCGATGATGTGGTTCACTGTAGCCATCGAGTGCTTACCAGTTATTGAGAAATCTTCACACCCTATTCCCCACTCCTCACCCTCCCCCCCTCCCTCCCTCCCTTCCTTCTCTCCCATCAACTTTCCCCTCACTGTTTTCTAGCCTTTCGTTCTTCGTTCATAACGCCACATTTTTTTCTATTTCGTGCACATTAGATAGTTGGTTTTCAAAGCGTTAAAACCATTTGCCCATTTTCATGTTTGTTGTGTTGTTATGATTATCCCTACATGTAAAACTTTCCGGA
>LS847402.1:103916-121808 GCA_900490955.1 Micoletzkya japonica | reverse complement strand
ATGAACGATAAAGTTTTTTTTTTAAAATAAATTTCATTTTCTTAAATTTTACTTAGTCAGAATAAAAAATCCAAAGTTTTCATCGTCTAGGTAGTTGATGTATCGATACAATAACACGCGCTATAATTTGTGTTGGCTTCAAATCAAAGCAAAAAAATTACTTCCAGTCGGCGAGGTAAGAAAATCAGCGGGAAAAGCCGGAAAGTTATCGCATTACCTCGCAGGGCGATTCAGCATAGAGACCTTTCGCATTCACATTATTTATATAATTTTACCGTTTTGTGACCAAGAAGTGTTCCGGTAGATGAACGTCCAATGTTATGTGATGTTTGTTCTGTTAGCAATGTAACGTAGCAACCAAGTTTCCCACGTTGAGCATAATATATGTTACGCTATGTGTAAGCAATAGAGATACGCACAGCATTCCGACCGGTGAAGAATGTGTCTAATAGCGAATTGACCACAATTTTTGAATTTTGTCAAGAGTGGCTGAACCAATCTCCACCAAAATTTCAGAGCTTATAAAACTCACAGTAGCGGACTTAAGTTTTTAAATTCATAATTTTTGGTTCACTTATTCGCCTGCAGGATCAAATCCTATGTGCGGAAACCGCTATTCGCTATTAGAACGCTTGGAATGCTGTGTACGGAACTCTTCGAAATATCCGTAAACTTTGCTTTAGTTGAACACATGAGAGATCTTCCGTGATGAGGGAAATGGGATTACATCTTTTAGAAAGTATCCTCTATTGTGTTCTATCCCGAACGATCGCAATGACTTCGTCATGAAGCTCCCTAGAGAGAGAGAGAGATATAGTGGAATAAACGGCGATCCGTCAGTTTCTTCCGTTCCAAAATGAGTCTAATTCTCTCACTTACGCACACTCTCTCGCCTTATATTCGGAATGATTTTCCGACGGATCTTTTTAATCCACTATAGTATTCTGTCTGTTCCACCTGGAATAACCACAGCATTCCTAGCGTTCGCTTAGCGAATGGCGGTTTCCGCTGTGATCTATCATCACTGCGGACATAACAATGAGCGAAAATTCAGCAATTTGAAAATTTAAGCTCCTCCACATCAGTCCAAAGAGTTGCCAAAATTTGGTGAAGATTCATCCACCGTAGCGGAGTAAATTCAAAATTAGTTGCCAATTCGCTATTAGACACTTCCCCCTTTCGGTCGGAATGCTGTGTAACGAACTCTGTAGGGATGTTTTTTATGTGATGTTGGTTCTGTTAACAATACCACGTATTCATTGCGACGCAATCAACCAAGTTTCCCATTGTGAGCATAATATGTATTACGTTTTGAACGAACAATAGTAGAGGTACGCATGCTTCAGTTGAACACAAGAGAGATCTTCAATTGTTCTGGGAAAAATAGTTCAAAAAGTTTTTAGATTATATGCTCCCTGAATACATCATGCAGATGTTCTAATTTGCAGTTTTCAGTTCAGTTCAGTTTCAGTTTTACACCGTTTATCTGGGCTAGCAGTGGAGGGGTTCCAAAGGAGGGAGTCTTGATAGATAGGAGAGGTCGGGTACTTCAAATCTTCGTCAAATACTCACTCAGCCCGCGGTGTCCATGATCTTCAGTATCCTCTTGATCCTGGTTTGGCGCTAGTTCCCCCGTGCGCCAAGTCTTCAGGGAGAGAACGATTCATCTTTTTTGTTTTTTTTTGCAGTGCGATAATTTGCAGTGCTAAGCATAAAAAGGGAAATACAAAACATTCATCAAATGCGAATTTGTACGTGTTTACAAAAAAATCGATGGAAAAGTTCAAGCAAAAGGTTATTTTCCAAACGGACCATCAAACGGACCAATCGTTCATTCCTCGCCATGATCTGGATCATTTCTGCCTCTCCCATTCGTTTATTCTTTGGTCCGATTGAGGGTCCGGTTTCGGTTTCGTTTCCCGCTCTCTATTTCATGCTGTTCCACATACTGTCCCATACATTCTATGATCATTAGAACAATTCTTAGATTGCTGCGATGTTCGCATAGTTTCGTCAACGCGATCGAAAACGTTCATGAAAGAAGATTTCCCAACGCTCGAAGGCTACTCACAGTCGGGAGACGCCTCCAGGCCATCATCTTCACCCGGAGGGGACTCGTCGGATCGGCTCCTGTTACCTCGGGCAGTGGTAGCGGAATCTCCTCAAACGGAAGAAACGGAAGCAGACAGTCCTCCTACTGATTAACAGCAAACGTCGCGGAATATTGTAATTCAGTGTATAAGTGAGTGTTAAATGAAGTTGCGTGACAGAGAGAATCTTTTATTATATCGATGCAAACCCCTACAAAAAATTGATGTTGAGGTGAAATTAGGTGTAATATAATAAAAAATTTAAAAAAAAGGTTTCCCACGGTTGATGATCTAAAGAGTTCCCCTTGAGACAGCGGCGAGTGCCCTCGACGACTCCTTGGCTTGCTGAGTTCCGCCGTACACAAACGTTAGCAACACGAGGGCCTGCAAGGTTAACCTTTTGCAGTACAACCCACATATTAGGGTTTGAAAGCAAAGCGCGATTAGCGTATTTATCGTCTGACTCTCTTCATCCTTCAATGCTCCTCATCACTCTCTCGGTCTCATTATGCGATTAAACCGCTTGGTTTTAAAACCCTTCCACATATGTAGATTCACAGATTTCCTCATTATCATCAGAACTATTGCGTGATGACGCAAGGAACGGAGTCTGAGATAACAAAAATAAAAAGAGCTCGCCAGCCGCAGATTTAAAGGAGCCGGCCCACGAGCATGGTAGCATTTGAATTCGCGCGCTGCCCTGATATTGCAATGTAGACCTTTCCGCTCATCTTTTCTGGTAGTTCTTTTTCCTTAAATGATCGGAACAATATGAAAAACCATTTTATCAATAAATTAGTGTTGTATCTCAACTCAGTAAACTAATATATCCAATTTTATAAAAACGCGTTGCTCCTTCACTACATTACCAGTTTTTTTCAGTTTTACACCGTTTATCTGGGCTAACAGTGGAGGGGTTCCAAAGGAGGGAGTCTTGATATATAGGAGAGGTCGGGGACTTCAAATCTTCGCCAAATACTCACTCAGCCCGCGGTGTCCATGATTTTGAGTAACCTCTTGATCCTGGTTTGGCGCTAAATAGTTCCCCCGTGCGCCAAGTCTTCAGGGGAAACGATTCATCTTCTTGTCCAAGATTGAAAGGGGTGCGCTTGATTGAGACAGAATGAAGAGAGCCGACCACCCGCGACGAGGACAGAGAGGAAGAATGAATGTAGACTACATTATATTAGTCCAATTACGCCCGATTGCGACTGTGTCTGCGTCTCTCCAATTCCCATGCTCTTTCACCTCTCCTCTCTCTTTTTACATATATTATCTACCCTTTGGAGCAGAACGTTGTGCTCTCTGCTCCCTCAGTACTCCGCGAAGTGAGAATTAAAGAGACATGGATGCGAAAAACTTTTTGAAACAAAAAATATGATAATACTTGTAAAATATGTTTCCTAGACGAAAAAACCAAAACCGGACACAAAAATGCGAGATATCCTAAGAATCGTTTCCCAGCCAAGGCGCAGTCTTACTGCGTTTAGCGCATAGTAACGAGGCAAATGGTATCGAGGTATTTCCGGAACAAATAAATATTTCTCGCTCCAGTAAAGATAATACCGTTTGAAAAATGTTTTTTAAAAAATTTCTGGAGCGAGAAATATTTATTTGCTCCTCGTTACTATGCGCTAAACGCAGTAAGACTGCGTCTTGGTTGGGAAACCATTCTTAGGATATCTCGCATTTTTGTGCACTATGGTTTTGGTTTTTATATTATTTAGGTGAAAAACTTTCATATGAACGGCAATCTTTTTTGACTTCCATGTCCCTTTAAATCACATAAAACTCGGTATACCCGATTAGGATGATTAGATCCACTGAATGACGCAAAGAGCGAGTATGGAGAGAAATATACTATCGAGGCAACTGCTCCCCCTGCTCGTTCCTCACCCATAATCATATGTGCTTCAGTAAGCGGCGCTCCCATAGTTTATTCTAATTTCCCCGTTCCCCCTTTTGCGCTCGACCGGTAGATCAGTGGAGAGTGAGTCTCGCAATTATCTCGAGATTAATTGGGAGCTCGAGAGCGACGAAAGAGCATGCAAAATGAAGAGAGCAAAAGAGAGCACAGATTTACTGCTCAGTTTCGCTATCGCAAAAACGCGTGGTCTCTCGCCAAAAATGGCGGGCCCCGAACTAATGACGAGATTTTTCTGAGGTTAGGTAGCTCCGCATTAGCTCGTCGAGATAATGGTGAGCTACCGTTTTCTAGTCAATCTTGATGAAAGTGCTTCTTTCCGCTTCTATATGTTATTCGGGGCCGGGAAATCCGATTCAGATGGTAAAATTGTATAAATATGTACCCGAAACTGAGAAAACGAGAAAAAAAGTAATCTCGAGATTAGCTTGGCATTATCTGAGCTTCCGATTTTCCCCCCAGATTAAACGTGCGGCTGAAAGGACTAGCCCCTATGCCCACTTGGAACAGCACTGATGACGCACGGATCGGGTCTAATAAAAAATTATAAAAAAATAGATATAGCCCTCCAGAAGAAAGTAGAGCTCGCCTGGAACAGGAAGACGCCGTAGAGACAGGGACTGATGAGGAGCGTCACCTCCTCCATGTTGTAGCCGACGAAGAAGCTCATACTGACGAGAACGATGAACGGTGCGACCATTACGAAGGGCAGCAGACCCTGCACGTATCGTTGCGAAAGCACGAATTCCTTTTTCATCTCGTTACGGCACAGTTCGGTAGCACTGTCCAGGCATACGCGATCTCGTGAACATTTAAGCTTCTGTACAGTATAGCCAGAAGTGTTACAGGCTTGCTGGGCCTTCTGCTGAATATTCGGCTTAGCTTTTTTACGCATACCGTAATTATTTCTAGCCAATTGCGAAACTTCGTGGACATGGCGTCCATATATCCGGATGAATTCTCGAAGATGGCGTCCAGATGGATGCTCAGGTGGATTTTTAGATATGGCGCTCAGCTGGATTCCCAGATGGATTTTCGGAGGTGACATCTAACTGGATGCTCAGATCTATTCCTTTAGATGGCGTCCAGATGGATGCTCAGATGGTTTCTTGGAGATAGCGCCCAGATTGAATCCCCAGTTGGATTCTTAGATATGGATCAATTTGACCTCTAAGAATAGATCTGAGCATCCACCTAGATGTCATTATCAAGAATCCATCTGAGCATCCATCTGGACGCCATCTAAAGGAATAGATCTGACCATCCAGTTAGACGTCACCTCCGAAAATCCATCTGGGAATCCATTTGAGCGCCATATCCAAAAATCTACCTGAGAATACATCTGGACGCCATCCTCGAGAATTCATCTGGATATATGGACGCCATGTCCACGAAGTTTCCTAATTGGTTAGAATTAATTACGGTATGCACGCCTGTAAAAAAGCAAAGCTGAATATTCAGCAGAATACGAAAAGTGAAGGTTCTATTGGATTTCTATCACTCCTTTCTTTCTCCGCTGTTAACGAATATAAACGAATATATTCGTTCAATAATGAATATTCGTTTGTCTCTGCTATCGAATCATTCGCGATAACGAATATCCGATAAGAGGTCATATCGGGTATTCGTATTCGTTATCATATCCAATAGACGCACTCTACTGTAAAGTATAGCCAGAAGTGTAACAGGATTGCTCTGCCAACCTGCAGGAACTGGGAGCGGAAGAAGCGTCGCTGGAGTTCGCGCGTCTTCCTGCTCACCGTTAAGCCCGAGGCCGTGAGCAGGCGGTTCGTCTTGACGGAGAGCACGACGAAGACGACGGTATTCCAGAAGAAGGCCGCGACGCTGATGTCGGCCGCTGGGATGACGCTGTTGCCGCTCTGAGAGGATCACTGACGAACCTATCGCAATGTTCCCCTGATTTCGGTAGGAACTCTCGACCGGAAAACATTTCGCAAAAAACAGTTTGGCTCGTTCGCTTAGCAATTAGGACACTGTGTTATTCTAAGCGTCGTCAAAGCTTTGTTTCACTTCCGTGCCTCTTCCGCTCTGCATTATCCACAAACCTCGTGCCTTTCGTATGCTTGCAGAATGTCATGGAGATTAAAGGGCCCCTCCACTCTACATATAATATGTGCATTTTTGACATCATTTGGCAGCTCTAAGTGTCCTGAGTCGTATCAATACTTTCTTCTCTTTACCTGAAACTTCGTCGTTGCTTAGAAAAGGCTGTGCAAAGATTTCTGTCTGCGTCTCTTCGTTCGTCTCTTGCCTCTCAAAATCAATTAGCCGCTCGCTAATTGGTTGTCTCTTGAAGCAAATGAAATACAACTAATGACTTCATTGTTTTTGTCTCTTTCAGCGTTGATTCCTGAGAGACTATCAGCGTCCAAACAGCGTTTATTCACACAGGTTCTGCTTCGATGCTTACTCAAGCGATCCGGAGCACACTAGCATGGTACAGTCGAGGAAAAAGGAACGTATAATTCAATTTTACGAGTTGCGCCGTTTAGCAGACTTTTCGCTCTTTTAAGGAGCGCCATTCCTCTTTAAATCAAGACATCAAAGAGAGTGAATGCTTTTTGAGATCACCGCCAGCAAGAATTTCACATAGTACGCATTAGGATTGGATAGAATTGCGCTAGAGGCCCCGGAATCTGAGCTACGCCCGGAACGATTATATCTTTCCCTTTTCTCTACAATATTTTCTCTACTCTAATACACAATATGGTTGCGAAATGTGGACATAGTATAGTGGAATAAACCGGTCCATCAGTTTCTTTGATTCCCAAATGAGTCTAATTCTCTCACTTTTGCACACTCTCTCACCTTAACTTCGGAATGATTCTCTGACGGATCTTTTTAATCAACCATAGTGTGCAGCTAAAACCGAAGAGGCTTACGCTGTAGACGTCGGGGATCAGGGCGGTTCCGATGCAGCGTACGGAGAGTGTCGGGTCTTCGACGCCCCGTCGGAAGGCGTCGGCGACGAAGCCCTCCAGTACCGCATCCGTGTACATCGAGGGAAGCGCGAACTGCAATTCACCAAGACGATGCCAGAACAACGCGGGTTGTGGTAAATGTACACTCGTTCAGAGACTGTCCTCCAAGACATGCATGTTCAAAGACTCTCTTACCACTTCTCCTATCGTCGTCACTATGGTTGCGAAGTAAGCCAGCAATATCATCTTCTTGAACGAGTAATGTTTTCTGAATGAAGTATTTGCTCACGTTACCACGATTGCGACTACCAGTCACGTGCTAACGAACTTGGAAAAGATGAACTCAATCTCGGCGACTATAAGCTTTGAGAATGTCCTTCAAACGCGAAATATTGGGTCAATTTTTTACCTGGTAAGCATAAGGTATAGCATTATTGCAGAGCTTGGCATGTGGTTGTAGCAGAAAACCGCAGCATAGATAGTAAGCATTAGCAGTATATTGACGACTATCCGATTGAAGGGACCAATAACTGGATCGATTGCACACAGAACGAAGTAGCCACCATTGACGGCGTGAACCTGCATAAGATTGTTCATGATGTGTTATAGTATAATAAACCGATCCGTCTGTTGCTCTGATTCCAAAATGCTTCTAATTCTGTCACTTTTGCACACTCATTCGCTTGATATTAGGAATGATCTTCTGGCGTACCTTTTTATTCCACTATCAATACTATTATATAATTTTTTGCTCGTTCTTTGCTTGGTCACACAAACGTCTGTGTGATCAAGCAAAGAACGCTCAACCCAGAGTTCAAAGAACGTTCAATCCTTCACTGTAAGACTTCCGTATGGGATATAAGGAAGGGACTGGGGTATGGTGACGGGGGGTCGATGGGGAGGCTGGCGGGCGTAGATGGACGAGGAGACGTGCATTAAGAGACACGCAAAAAATGTAAGGCAAAATTTGCGGTTTGACCAGACAGTCGGGCGAAGTACCGCGAAGCGGCGCGTAGCCCGGCTGGTAGTGGAATAAACCAATCCGTCAGTTTCTTCCGTTCCAAAATTAGCCTAATTCTCTCACTGTTGTATACTCTCTCGCCTTATATTTGGAATGATTTTTCGACGGCTCTTTTTAATCCACTATATATACTAGAAATGTGCACGCGAATTCTTTTGGCCAATATGTTTCATTACTTTTGGCGACGCGACGCGTCATGGTTAAGAATGATGCATGAAACATAAGCATCAATAGAACTCTCATGCAGAACAGTAATATACGCGAACAGTTTGGTTCTGTAATATTATTGGAGGAAAAGAAGTTTGGGAATTCTATGCGGCGCATTCCGCTAAATACAATGAAGCTTTCTTGGCAAAATGCCAGCTTAGGCTAATCTCCGGCTCCAGCTGAAGTTTTACGGTTAGCGGAAAGAACTGTGCAGCTCTCTCGACGTTCATTTTCTTTTAATAATATCAAAATCGCTGAGAGATTCATGCAGATATTTTGTTGTGTTTACACAGATTTATATTTTCGAGTTCAAGTTCAAGTTCTACGCTCCTTATCAGGATCAGCATGGCAGGTACCAGGTAGTCATATTATACGCTCTTTAGCGTAAAACGTTCAGATCTGCCATAGCCTTGCTCATGTCTTTCTATATAGAGAAATACCTTTCCTAAGGGAATTTGTGCGCCAGATTTATGACTGTTCCACTCGTCGGACTTCGTTTAGTCTCCCAAGGGAATGCCCTTTCTGACCAGACGCACCACCTGTTCAATTATACCAACATACGCAGCTCATAGGATTCCAAAGAGCGACTACTTGAATGGAATTACTGCATTCGCGTTTCAACCATTCCGCCAGGAATATCACAAACCATTGAATGACACTAAAGGGAATCGCAATGAGTAATGCAACGTAATGCAACGCACGTAATGCAAGTAATGAGTAAAAACCGATAATGCTCGCATGGTTGGGAAAACGAAAACCGAGAATTTTCCTCGAAAGCTCAATTGAAAGGAAATATTTCAATAGAGTTTTTAAATGTTGTTCAGCCCTTGAGCTTTAGCTTCCTTAGTTCTTTAGACCTTTAACTCTTGAGCGGATTTCCCTGTGGACAATTATTGGTGAGTGTGTGAATACGTAATACATACTGGTTGCATAAATGAAACGAGCAGACCCGCGATCAGTCCATGCACGACGAAAACAGCTGCGGGAACCACCTGAGAGTAAATAAATATACATATTCTAATGGTTTATTAAGATCGAAGGTGTTCGACAGTAAATCTATATTAGTAGAGCTGTTTCGATAGACAACTACTTAATTCAAGCAATAAATACCCGAACAAAGAAGAAAATTGAGAGAAAACGAAGTCCAAAATATTTCGGTCCTCTCGTAACACTGTTGCTTTTGATGCGTTTTAAGTTGATTAGCGCAAATTCGTCAAAAGTTGCACTCATGTAGATTTTCATTCTATAATATGTCTTCCGAAGAAGGTAACGTCTCGGAAGGGGATAGTAGAATAAGCAAGCATAAATAAAAAGTATTATTGACACTGCACTCTCTTCAGACTTCTCAGTCAGAATATAGGAATATATATATAGGAATGAGACAAGCGGAGGAACTTTTTCGATAGCCATACTTGGGAGGTGAGGAGTAGTGGGCGCTTGAAGAGGAAGTAGGCGACGGAAAGATTAGCGATGACTGTAAGCGACCCCTCAACGAGTAGGACCCATCGGGTGACGGTAGCGAATCCCGCGAACATCTATAGTACGACGGTAATCAAGATTAGAGCTAGGCTTGAGAAAACACTTGGAGTCAACATTTCCATACTTATTAGATTTTTTTCTGAGCGATGGTAAACACATGAACGATAAAGCGCTTCAATAAAGGTCATTTTCTCAAAGTTTACTAAGTCACAATGCAAAAGTCAAAGTTTCCATCAACTATTTGATTTATCATTAAAATAACACGCACTATGATTTGAGCTGGCTTCAAATCAAAGCAAAAATGACTTCTATCTGAGCTTTCCTATGTTAACCGCATCAAAATAGTACGTTGAAGCTCCGACCACGATAAGTCAGCGTCGTAAGAAAATCAGCGGGAAGGGACGGAAATTTATCACATCATTTTCGATTAAATTTGCTTTCCGATGGTAACGATTCCGTCTTCCGTTAGTTATTTGCGCTTAGATATTTAGATAGATATTTATGCAGTTTCATAGAAACGCGAGTAATGAGAACAAAATGAAAGAGAATAAAATGATGCAGGAATTAGCACCAATGACAATGGAATGAATTATTGAGCGTGCGCAGGTAGCCTAGACAAATTAAAGGCTCTCGCGGAACGCACGAAGAAGCTATTCATTCTGCAGTCACTTTTGGCTGTGCACCTATGCCAAATAACGCAAGTCTAATCAAAAATGCGCGGAATGAAGATTTGAATACGAGGACCGACAATACCTTTCAGGGCGATTCAGGATAGAGACCTTTCGCGTTCACATTATTTCTCTAGCTTTACCGTTCTGTGACCAAGAAGTGTTCCGATAGATGAACATCCAATGTTATGTGATGTTGGTTCTGTTAGCAATGTAACGTAGCAACCAAGTTTCCCACGTTGAGCATAATATATGTTACGCTATGTGTGAACAATAGAGATACGGAACTCTTCGAAATATCCGTAAGCTTGCTTTAGTTGAACACATGAGAGATCTTCCGTGATGACGGAAATGGGTTTACATCTTTTAGAAAGTATCCTCCATTGTGTTCTATCCCGAACGATCGCAATGACTTCGTCATGAAGCTTCCTAGAGAGAGAGATATGATTGAAGAAAATGTTCCGCCAGTCGTCTCATTCCGACTTCAGACGAGAGAGCGGAGCGGTGTGAAGAGAGTCCAGACAAAGTAGGAATGAGTTTACTGACGGAACTTTACCACACAACAACCGTCTTGTTCACCTATATGGAGAGTCACCTCTATGTTATTATCTGATCGTTTTCCGTTTCACGCTGGGCATGTAGATAAATTATTATTATTATTATAACTTTTTCGTCAATAATAGCACTCTATCTGTTCCACCTGGAATAACCACAGCATTCCTAGCGTTCGCTTAGCGAATGGCGGTTTCCGCTGTGATCTATCATCACTGCGGACATAACAATGAGCGAAAATTCAGCAATTTGAAAATTTAAGCTCCTCCACATCAGTCCAAAGAGTTGCCAAAATTTGGTGAAGATTCATTCACCCGTAGCGGAGTAAGTTCAAAATTAGTTGCCAATTCGCTATTAGACACTTCCCCCTTTCGGTCGGAATGCTGTGTAACGAACTCTGTAGGAGGTAGGAGTAGAATTTTATTTATGGACATATCCCGATATAATGGATACTGTTAGAATAGCATCTCTGATTGTGGGAGTGATAACGTCTTCGAGAGCGTGTAGAGTGCGGACTGGAAAGGATTAAATACATTACTTACCATTGAAGGTAGGACACAGCATTTCGCCCGGTGAAGAATGTATCTAATAGCGAATTGACCACTCTTTTCGAATTACCTCATGAGTCAATGCAGCCACTAGCGAACAATTTTCAGCACTTCTTCAGTTCATAGGGATGAACTGAAGAAGCTTTTAAATTCTTAATTTTTCGTTCAATGGTTCGCCAGGATCGGATCCTATGCGCGGAAACCGCTATGCGCTATTAGAATGCTTGGAATGCTGTGAGGAGGGCTTACAAACTTTTTTTTAAACGAGCCGTACCACGAGTTTCTGACCATACTCGTTCTTTACGTCATTCATTAGGCGTAATCATCCTGATCGGGTAGTCCGAATCTTACACGATTTCATTCACTCTCCACGGAATACTGAAGGTGCAACAGACAACGCGCTTTTCGCAAAATCGGATATATTAGCTGACATAGATGACCTACAGCTCAGATTCAAAAACACAAAGATTTTTCACATTGTTCCGATCATTTTAATAAAAATAACAAAGATGAGCTGAAAGGCCTAAATTGCATTGTTATTTTTCTTAAAATGATCGGAACAATTTTGTAGCCCGCTTCACTTGAGATATTGATGATGGCTCGATCGATACCTACGGGTAGAGAAGAATGAGATCAGTATAGATTGGAGATGTGCGTGAGAGTTCTTTTGGTCAGATATGTATCATTCCTTTTGGTGACGAGACGCGTCGTGGTTATGAATGATGTTCATGTCCACATTCCGTCCTTCGTATCCCCATTCTTTTCATAATATACTGCCTAATTTCCTCACGTTTTCTGCTGTACGATATGTTTTAAGTTTTAACTTTTAAGTTCGTCACCCTGCTACCTGGCTATTTTCCTCGTTGCCTCGCTGCAACGTTGTTTTATTACGCTTCCTTCGTCGTTCCATACTGTCCAGTAGCTCTTTCACACTATTTCTTATCGCATGATAAACTATTATTATTATTATTATGTGTGAAGCATAAGCATCAAAAGAACTCTCATGCACAACTCTAGCATAAATCATTGCGCTAGCAAGATGCAGAGATGCACTCACAGAAGCCGAATGCGGGTCGCTCGCGGTAGCAACGACGAATATATTTGACACCCCTCAGTCACAGTGTTCTGACAACAGCGAAAATGTTAAGCGAACGAGATGCCGAAATACTGCCCTGATTTCGGTTGGAACTCTCGCACGGAAGATACCGTACCTAAGCAGTTTGGCTCGTTAGCTTAACATTTAGAACTCTGTGCAGCGAGAGGTAATGCTTGACGAATCCCCGGCCGATTCCTCGATGTCCACCGGTATCCAGAGCACTGGCCGGCTATCACTGGAATAGTAGGCACGTGATCAAGCATAAGATTTATACAATATTAGGAAAAAGGTAGAAGAAAACTGAGCGAGTAACCAGTTCGGACTATCTGACCTTTAGAAACTGAATCCACGACTGAGGCTAGACTTTCGACTTTATGCTCGGCGCTCGTCTTTCTGTGCCATGGCATGCATTATGGTGTTGGGCTTCTCGTTATGTATCACATGCTCGTACCCTATCCTTCTTGCCTGCCGACCTTCTCACTCTCACTTCTCAACCCTCAGTAGCGAGCCGAGTAATAAATATTTGCCCGGAAAGACAGCGATACAATCTACTAATGACTGCAAACTCGAACAGTTAAACCATGGCCGCCAACATAATGTGGAAGAAAGAATGTCATACAACGGTGGGGGGCGCTCAACTTTAGAGAAAAAAAAACTTTTTGACGTTCACAGAGTTTTCAAGTTTTCGAGAACGCTGAGATGGGAAAGCGCAAAAAAACTGAATCTCAAGCATAACGTACATACTGTTTCATACTATGCCACATACTGTTTCATCATTCTATGATCATTAGAACAATTCTTGTTAGATTGCTGAGATGTTGACATTGCACTGGAATGATCCAGGCTTCCGGAAGGCATTTCTAAAACGTTCATGAAGAAGAAGATTTCCCAGCCCTCGATGACCACTCACAACATACCAGTTCTACGCAAAAGCCGTACGTGCGAGGAGATCTTCCTCCTTCTCCGCCCAGCAGTGAGCAAGTTCAGTTGATCAAACCATATCAGCGTATGTCGCGGGCCGCGCTTTCTGCAGTAACCAACACCCTCCGACAGCAAGGTAAGCATTGGAATAACATAGCTCATGAAACGTGTCTTTGAATGTCATAGCATAAGGAAGGAAGCTAAATTTTCTTCTCTCATGACAGGATTGAGGGATGATGAAATTCGATAGATGATGCAATAGCCAGCGAACTGTTGATTCAATGAGCTGTTGCACCTAGTTGCACATAGTGCACATACATAGTTCGCGCATGAGATGAGAGTTCTTTTGAAAATATTATGCAGAAAGATAATAAATTCATGCAATCAAATTTTATGCAATAATTCCAGCGAGAGCTTCCGCTCTGCGAGAATTCGTCACACCAGCGGAACGCGAGTATTTTGCCTCGCTGTTTCCCAAGGACGGCCAAGCTAACCTTACCGTCCTGCCTGCCGTTACGTATGCCCGAGAGGCCAGGTGAGTCATCTAATTAAAGAAGAATACACAGTACAGATATGCTGTTATGTTATCGTTTACTTTTGCAATATCACTTTGTCGCATTCTTTTGGAGCGTATGCGGTCTAGCAAAGCTTACCAGACAGCCGCTGATGAGGTTCTTCTCAACCGGCCTAGATGAGACGAAGCCTTCCTACGGCCTTGTGCTCGACAACTCGAAGCTTTCAGGGTAAAGATACACTTGTCTTCTTATCTGCTTGGCCTGGAGAGCGGCTAAACTTTCAGTCCTTTCGTCTGCATCACTTCTATTGGCGCCCCGAATCTGCCCGAGCTTCGGAGGGCCTGCTCTGAACTTATCGATCTCAGCTATGAGCGATTCGTCGAGAACAAATTTTACACAATACTCGTGGACGAGTTAAGCAAGGAAACAGTGAGTGTGTTCGTGTTTTAATGCTTCCGATTCATTCGTAAAAACAGATAGTCGACTGTGCTTTTTTTCAGATAGTTGATTTCGCTAGTCGAGAACTTCCGAACACCTCACAGCACATCTACCCCGTTGAACAGTTCTATATGAATTCAGAACAGATTGACAATCTCCTCAAGGTTCTCATTTCGAATGCTACAAAAGAGTTTGAGTCTAGCCACAGTTTACAGCTTCGCCTTTCACTACCCGATCAATTTCACTACGATACTATTGACATCGGGAAAGACCTGGCTACGGTGCACACGAAGTGGAGGCACGCCGAGGAAATGTCTTCCACTAGGTTGAAGCTTATTAACAGTAGTTGCAAATAACTCGAGGTTTTCAGGTTCCTCATCGATAACTATCCCTCTACGTGCATTCGACATACCCTTTCCGGGAAGATTGCAGCGTGGGAGTTATCGTCACCTTTTGGGACGGTAAGTTCACGATAGAGCTCATGCAGGATCTCCAATGTGACTATAAGTCCGAGTGTTGGTTCTCACAAGGCGCGATCCATTACAAATGGTTTCCAGCTAACCCATCTCTACGTCATGGAGGAGTTCCGCGGCCTTGGACTGGGAGCTACAGCCGAATTGCACCTGAGCCAGCAGCTGGCCCGGTAAGAACATAAGATGTATTGATCTGTATCAATCGGATTTTTAGTGCAAAACTCATAACTCGGAACACAAACGGTTCAGGCTGCGCCTCAGGCCGTACAAGTACGTGGAAACCTTCAACAGTGCCGTGATGCGCGGAACGCATGGTCATCCACTGTGGACGGGATGCTTCGAGGCGGACGGACGGCCGAAGCGCTTCATCTTCATCGTTTTGAGAACTTAATAAAGCTCAAAAACTGCATCCATTGTATACAGGCTACACGTTCAACAGAAGATATAACGAAGTTCACGGTAGTAGAGTTGGCAGAATGAGAGGGATGAGTGCAAATATTCATAATCTGCAGTCTCGTTCTCTTCTCTAGCAAAAGTAAGGCAAAGCGCATTTGCTATCGCTATTTCGCTTGATTGGAGCACTTGGTTTACACATTTCCTCTCCCATTCTGCCACCCCTACTCGGCAGCCCAAGCATACGAGATAGGCTCTCCCTCAAAAGAAGACACTTTCCCAGCAAAAGTAAGGCAAAGCGCATTGCATAATTGCCCGGGTTCCTGCTCAATGGTCATCTTTAGCCAGTCTCATGAATAGGGCCCCCCCTCCTCTTCTCGCGGCGGTTCGGCCTCCACCAATGAAATGGATCTAAGTGCACCCGCCCAGTTATGCGCAGCATCTCTGCTGCGTGCCTTCTTCTCCTTCTTTTCCTCCTTCTTCTTTAGGGTAGGAAATTCCATCGTTCTAGGTATCATATACCGTGCAATCCATGCTCTTCGTGATTCTTCTCCTGATCTCGTCGAGTGCTAGTGGCTTCCTGTGTGGCGGCGGTGGAGGAGGAGGATGTGGGGGAGGCTGCGGAGGGGGATGTGGAGGATGCGGACGGAGGAAAAGGTCTGTATCGCCACTCCAAACGATCTGTGACCGAACAATTCGAAACTTTTCAGAGAATTCATAGTAGTTTTCCACTGTTTGTTCGGTAGAATGCGTTGAATGGAGTATAGAGCCAAGTCTTTGAGAGAGGCCGGCTTCGGAGAGTCGCAGCAAATCATCGACAACTTCTCGAATCTCTCCGCTAATGCGACGGATCACCTGTGCAACAGCATCGAGCTCAAACGGACGATGATGGAGGTTGGCTTGCATGGAGAAAATGCATCCAGACGTGACGATGGAAATCCATTCTTAAACTCCTTGCGGAATTTTTCGCAACCGTTTAGTTCGTAAAATTCTGTGTTACGAGTTACGCTGTTTAACAGATTTTTCGCACTTTGAGATAGCACCATTTCGCTCTAGAATAAGATATCGAAGAGTTCTAATGCTTTTTTGAGATCACCGTCAACAAGACTTTCACATAGGAGGTATTAGATAACATCACGCAGGAGACCCCGGAATCTGAGTTCCGCCCGGAACGATTATATCTTTTTCTCTACCATAACAGCCCATCTGTATGTACGAATCGTAATCTGCTCAAACTTTCTCAGAACTATTCATGTTGGAAGGTTTGCACGGTGGCTAAATAATATAATCGACGCAATGCTTCGAACATATTACGATGCTCCTTTGCAGTCGATGCGCCCGTCCGTGACCGACTCGAAGCGGGCCATCTCCGCGGTCCTCGAATCGTTTGGAGATCGCTTCGTCGTCGTCTGCTCCCAGCATCCCTTTGAGTTCGCGGTTCGCCACGATACGGAGTACTGTAGCGTCACGAAAGGGCACACGTGTCAGGCTTTCTCGCTATAGATTCTATGTTTCAAGCTATACATATATATATATATATATATATATATATATATATATATATATATATATATATATATATATATATATATATAATACAACAGATATAAAATATAGATATATATAGTATTCATTGTACACTGAACTACTAAGCAGAATACCTGGTGCCTAATATTATAGCATTCATCTTATCTTTATGATTTCAAAGGTATCAGACATAAGCTCAACAATATGCTGCCCAATGTAAAGTGACAACGTACCTCGATGCCACGATAAAGTCTTTCAACGTACGATTATCTCTCAACCTCGCCCAGTTGCATGCCCTTTTCCTTCCAGGTTCCGATTGAATTTCCCGAACAACACCTCTGCCCTCTAAATATTTACCCATACAAATGCGCTCTTTTCGTCGAGCCATGAGCCATAGTGGGAACACAGTCGAGGGAATTGTTCCGCCCATTGTCGCCCGTTCATTTGTCGACATTTCAGGAGAGCGGAGCGGGTGCAGCATAGTAGGGAAAAATGAAAGATGTAATCGTTCCGATTGTGGCGCCGATTCCGGTACCTTTCAAACTGATTTTATCAAATTCTAATGTGCACTATGTGAAGAAATAGTTAAAACTGATCTCAAAAGCTATCCATGTTCCTGCTATCTTGTCTTGGATAGGAATGGTGTCGCTTGAAAGCGTGAAAAAATCGCTAAAGACCGTAGCGGCGGAATCACGAATTCTACGTTCCGATTTTCTAGACTATAAAGTAGGAATGATTTTACTGACGGAACTTTCATGTAGAGAGTTATTTATTCTTCACAACATTTCTAACCTTCAGCTATGTAAGAATTATTACGGAACAGCTGATTGAGTAGAAGTGTCATTCTCGCAAAAATATATATTAATAGAGCTAAGAGCTCTTATCGCAACCGTTCTCAGGACGTATATCACGTGAGCGCTCACGCATTTCCGCTGCGTTCCATCGTGTCTGCTTGTCTGTGTGTGTGTTTATTTCTCCAATTGTCTCGCATACTCTAACTCTCTGCTCCAATGTCTACTCCCTTCGACCCTTCATTCTTGTTTAGCAGTCGTGCCCTCTCTGACCCCTCACTCTCTTCCCGTACTTTCCCTCTCTATC
>LS847402.1:85501-97028 GCA_900490955.1 Micoletzkya japonica | reverse complement strand
TGAGGTTTCCTTTTTCGTCAATGATACATGCCATTCAATCCAAGAATATTTTTTGTAGATTACAAACGACGATACGACAACCGCTGAGCTGGCTAAGGGCATGAAGAATCTCGATCTGGTTACGTGGATTCCGCAGAACGATGTGCTGGGTGAGATTCTATGGTTGGAGAATATGCTGTCATTTCTCATATTTTCACGACGGATGGAAGCGGTATGAAGAGAGCAGGCGTAGTAGAAGCTGTTACATTTCAGTAGCTATCGAATTTTCATGATAGAAAAAGGGAGAAACCTTGATGTGGACCTAAAAGTTGGATTGACCCATCGAGCGTCTCATTGCAGCCCATCCCCGTCTCAAGCTCTTCCTCATGCACGGCGGTCTCAACGGATTGATGGAAGCCGCTCATCGGTATGCCGTCAATGATAATCTTGTACTCATCGAGAAAAAAAGAATGTAGGCACAAAGCGAAAAGCAAGTGCAGAGTTATTATTGATGTCCCATATCAGGGGCATTCCCGTCGTTATCATCCCCTTCTTCGCGGATCAGTTCCGGAACGGACGGCTGGTTGAGAAGCGAGGAATGGGCAAGGTCAGAGCATGACGATATCCGTCGATTCATTGATTTTTTTTCCTTTAACGTCATGCTCCTGAGTATATTCCCGGAAAAGTTCCGTCCGTACGCTCATTGATAAGTTGCCTGCACCATCTGCAAGCCTCTTCGCTTTCTCGCTGTACATTGGTATTAAAAGACCTGAAATTTTGCCCAATCAGAACTATGCATTACTTCCAGGTAATCCTCAAGCTCGACCTAAATCGCAAGGTTCTGAAGGAAGCTGTGGTCGACGTACTAACTCACGAGAGGTATTTTTTGCCTTTTTTATTTCATATTCTAAATTATAGTGGAATAAACCGATCCGTCAGTGTCTTTCGTTCCAAAATGAGTCTAATTCTCTCCCTTTTGTGCACTCTCTCGCCTTATATTCGGAATGATTTTCTGACGGATCTTTTTAATCCACTATACTTATCGACGCACTTTTCTAGGTGTGAGAGCTTCAAAACTATCTCACAATTAGAGGAGCTTGAGAGAACATGACGTTCAGCTACAAGCGCAATGCGATCAAGGTCGCCAAGTTGCTCAGGACTCGGCCGTTTACTGCAGCAGAGCGGCTTGTGAAGTGAGGGGTTTCACAGTATTACTGTATCATTGTGCAAGTACTTTACCTAAGCAATAATTCTGATCTGTCTAAACCTTGTTAATAAAGCGTAGTTTTCAGATGGACCGAGTTCGCAATTGAGAACGGCGTGCTAGACCACCTCCACGTTGAGGGCTCGCGAATGAATACAATTGTCTACTTCAACGTGGACGTCATCGCTGCAGTCGTTATTGTCTTGCTCACTCTCATCTACACAATTTACTCTGTAGTCAGGCGGATATGCTGCTCCGGCAAGGGCAGGAATAAGCTGAAGAAGCAATAGTTTGCAATCAGATCCATTCCAGATCACTGCCTCAATGCAATATCACTTACAAATTTAGAGTTTAGAGCTCTTAAGAAGATGCATAGCATGCATTCCTAGAGTCACGTCTGAGTTACTGGTGCAATCACATTCGTTGTGCTATTGAATACAATTTTGGTATAGTTAAAAGATTTTCTTACAGTATATATATAGTTATGGTTAATAAAAGTTTATTAATCGGAATGCCGGTCGAGAATCGGAAACGGAATGTACAATGGAGCAAACAAGCTGAGCTCTCTATTTTTTCTTACTAAAAGTGAATTGTGTTAAATAGGAAGTCCATAGGAAGCTGTCTATTGTAATTTATCGGTGATCAATGCCTTTCGGAGCGCTTAGCAGAGACTTGAATTAATTAATTAGTGGAGAACATACAACGTAAACAAGATAGGAATAAGTAGAAGGATCAGTGATGCGACTATGGCCGAATTCTGAAAGGAGTAGATCGAGCCATGATTGGAAGCTCCCGTCGCCTGAAGGTATTATCAGATATTCAAAAATCGATAATTATCCAAGGGGGTTATATCTTGCCTATTGCTTTTAGTGAAGCAAAGGATTGTTCTTCTTGAGAACGTACACTTTTAAGCGCGGTTGAAGGCTCTCAATATCGTACCTTGGCGATTCGGTCTTCGATCGTCAGGATGGCTTGGCGAGCGCCGGGCCAGGCAAAGGGTCCGCGAAGCCGGTAGAAGTAGGCGGCGGTCGGGGCGTAGAGTGTGTGAAGGGCAAGCGAAGGGTCGGAGAGCAGGAGCTCGTACCTGAAAGTATGGTTGAGTGTAAAGTTCCGTCAGTCGTCTCATTCCTTCCTCCGGCGAGGGAGCGAATAGAGTGCAGATAAAGCAGGAATGAGGTTAATGGCGGAAATTTTTGGTCACTAATAGACCAGAGTGCGCATTGTGACATGAAGGCGTACTAGAAAAACAATGATGTATTGAGTCATGCGAGTAGCACAAAGTAAGTGCCTACCACTTTGGCGGATCCGCTCCGATGAGTTTGGAGATTTCATCCATATACGGTATGTAGTCCACCTGATATTATTCATTTAGTGACAAAGATGTGAAAAAAATCAGATAACCTCTACCACGTAGCACAAAATCGAAAAGCATAAATTGTTTTGTGGGTTATTTTCCGAATAACTAAAATATTTAGGTTAACTTACCTGCACAGTGTGTCTCCGACTCTTCACGTAGCGATTGTGCAGTGCATCATGCGTTCGAGCGGTCTCCTGTCGCCTTTCTTGCTGCAACTACTGCTTTAGCACACTTCCAAGTCGTTAAACCTTACTTATTTATTTCTATAGAGCACACTAGAAGTTTCTAATCTATTACCAACTTCAAAGTCTTCTCGTGTCTAATAGCTCAATTTCAGCGTATCCTGGGCGTAATTTAGTCATCCTTTCGATTTCAACAGCAGGCATACTCCCCGACTGTCTTAGAAATCAGTAGAGGGAACCTGAGACGGTAGCTTGGAACGGCCCGCGATGACGTCGAGAACGACGCGCGCTTGCATCTCAGCAACCGGCATGATCGAACCGTACGGCTGCATTGCACGATTGCATAGTTCAACCTCTCCACTAATTGCCAGTGCCTATTCCTATTCCTGCCTTTTCAACAGTTGTGCTTTTCACAGAAATTACAACGCCGCACCTGGATGAGCCCGATGATTCCTAGAGTATCATGCTCCAGATTAGGAGGAAAGATGTACTGGTACAGGTCGACTTCGTTATCCTCCGTCTGAATTTCATTGCTGTTTTGCTGCATGCTGATTTTAGATGTACCAGGGCACACGTTTGACATGATATGTTCATCCTTTATGTTATTTTTTCTCCTTTTTCATCCATATCTACATTAACTGTTATCTGTTTTTTTTCTGAAGATAAAAAATGTACCTTGATCAACTTTCCACCCTCGATAAGCGGGTATTCAATCGTGTAACCCGTGCTAGCGATTACCTTCAAAAATAGTTTTTTTAAACGTACGCAATTCGAGATAATGTGAAAAGAAGTTTTACTCACAGCATCAACGTTGTCAACCTTAGTCCCATCCACGAACTCCACGCTGTGCTCTCCGAATCTGAAACAATAATCTTCACTATTTTAAGACGTTCAGCATTCTTCATTGACAGATACAACGGATAAGTAAAAGCAACCTCTTGATTCCCGGCTTCACCCGGACTGTGCCGCTGGCGATGCGATTTGGTAGCTCATCATTAATTGTGGGATGCGCACTAGAATCATCGAATGCATGTGATATCACACCCGTTTGTCGATGTATTGCATTTTATGGGTTCCTCAGCACTTAGATCATATCGTAATCTCTGAAGGATGAGGAGCTGCATCACTTACCTGAAAACCGCGTGGGCCGGCCGAAGACCGTATCGAGCGTGGTCGAAGCGCTTGTTGAGCGAACTCGTCACGAGAGGATTGATGATGCACGGCGGAAGCGTCTGAGACGAAACATTTATCTACGACATCTCTCCCAGCTAGATGTAGGAAACACGATAAAAAACTCTAAGCTGAAGTTGTTTTCATAGTAAAAGTACCTTCCTGAAGTAGTCGAAAAAGCGCATATTGAGCGTGCAGTCCATCGGGCGGCCGTAGTCGTAGACTCGGTTGAAGACCCACGTGCCGCGACGGGCCACTAGGTACACCTACACCGACAATGAGCGAAGCTACACCAGCTCACAGGCACTGATACAATCGTGTTCTGCGTCAGACTCCATCGTATGGAAGCGCACCTGCTTGGCGATGCGGCTCAGCTCAACGGCCACGTCGCCTCCGCTGTTGCCTACCCCGACCGCCACGATAACCTTGTCTTCGTAGCCTTCAACAGGGAATTAATAATTCCTGAACCTATGAAGTAACAGGTCTGACAATCGTGTACCTCTATGGTCTTTGTACGAATGTGAGTGAATGATCTGTCCCTTGAAGTCGTCCTGTCCCGGCCATTTCTCAGGCCAATAGGGCTTCGTGTGATGACCCGTACACATCAGAACACCATCGAATTCCTCCGAGGAAGTAGCACCAGCCCTGTAGATTAGAATGTTTAGGTGTTTTATGAATAATATACAACTTGTAAATGCTCACTTGAGGTCAGTTAGGGTAACCTTCCACCTTCCCGTTTTCGCGTAATCTGCGGCTCTTTCGACGTTCTCGACCTTATTCATGCGATTATCTTATATATTTATTATTATTATTATTATTATTATTATTATTATTATTATTATTATTATTATTATTATTATTATGAAACCATTATATCGTCTCTGAGTTTAGAATATTGATGCTCACTTTGTGAAAGGTCTTGATGTGCTTTCGCAGATCGAAATGATCAGCGTAGTCCTTGAAGTACTGATGCATTTGCGTGTTGTGCATGTAGTTGGCGACCTCAAGTTGCTTCTTCCATAGTATTTTATTATATTTTTTATGAAAATTCGGAACCTCAGGTTTCGGTGGAAAATCCGAGTAAGCCGTTAATTCCTTGGACGTATTGATCACAGTTGACTTCATCACCGAGGACTCTTAAAAAAATTTATTCCTCGTATGCGGAGCAAGTGGGTTCATGGGGTAAACCATTAGTTGATAAACCAACAGTTTGTTCATTGTACTCGTCAAGAAAAAATACGGTACCGTTGGTCTCTTCCGGCTTGTAGCGCCACAGTCCGCCGATCTCATCTTGCCCCTCGTAACAGACCACCTCGAAGCCGTACAGCAGGGCATGCCTAAAGAAAAGTCAAATGGCACATCATTATAAACTAAGCCAAAAATATCAAAACGCGAAACTGTAGTTCGAATTTAGTATTTTGCGAATGGTCCCGCACGGAAAATATTAAAATTAAATTTTAAAATGTAGCCCTTTCCTATCCGCCCTCAAAACAGTGTCTCCGAAGCATCGTAATACTCACATACTGTTTATTCAACGTAATTTAGTTTCTGAATCTAAAAAAATGATAAAACCTTATGGCCGGCAATCCGGACGCTCCGGCTCCCACTATGCACACGCGTTTACTCTTCTCGACCAGTTGAGGTGCCATTCTTCAAAATATCAAATAAACAAAAAAATCTAGTATCGCATGATTGCTTTTCGAAGACCAGTATCAATTTTCGTGTATGTTTCACTGACATAGCAACATGAAATAAACTATAGAGGAGACAGAAAAAATAATAACAAGAAAAAAGAGACGGTATGTGTTGTGTGATAGTGATAAGGACTAACGCAACGAACGGTATGTATCTGTAGGATAAACACAAATATATTATATTGTATCTTACAGTCTCTCTAGAGTCTAAAAGCCAATTAATTGGAGGAACTTTCCAACCGTGCTCATAAGGTTAGGCAAGAAATGTGAAAAACCTATTATATAGCATATTTAAATGAATTTTAAACACCTATTACAGATTGGCATCTGAACTGTGCTCATTGAGACACCGCACAGCATTCCGCCCGGTGAAGAATGTCTCTAATAACGAATTGACCACCATTTTTGAATCTTCTCAAGAGTGGCTAAACCGATCTACACCAAATTTTCGGAGATGTTAGAATTCATAGGGACGAACTTAACTTTTTAAATTCGTAATTTTTCGTTCACTGGTTCGCTTACAGGATCGGATCCTAGGCGCGGAAACCGCTATTCGCTATTAGAACGCTTGGAATGCTGTGACCGTTATCTACGGCCATGCCGTTTCCTTATAAAGGGTCAGTAACGATAGCGAGAGAGCATAAGACAGTCGAGAGCGAAAAGAGAAAAAGATAAGTGACGGTATACAACAGCATTAGACTCTAGGGAACAACGCAGGGAAGTCAAGTGTCGGCTCCATAGTGGACGTCATCTATTAGCTCCCGTTGATTTGCTTGCAGGCTTCATCCTTTGGCATTGAAGTTATATAGTAAAATGGTGCAAGCCAGTCCAATCAACAGGTTGTTCCGCTGAGCTTTCTGCTCGCGTTGATACCGCTCTTTGCAGCTAGATAACGACAAAGACACGTGTCATCGATAGCATGCAAGTAAACAGTTTCACTGGTCCAGAAGAACCCCGATCTGCTAGAGAGAATAGCTATTATACAAAAAGCAAATCTATTCTGGGAGTGAAAATAAAAGAGCAACATTGGTTGAGGTATTCACAATTTTTCTATTGGAATGTCGCTTCGCGCACAGAAATTCGAAATAAATGTTTCGCTCAAGTGAAGTTTTAGTAAAGCATTGAATTTGCTCTGTGCAATTAGCAGTTTTTGTTTTGTAGAATCACTAAAGAATATATATAAGCTAAACCGTAGTTTACTTGATGCGTCTTGAGGTGTTCGGATTGCACATATATAAGACACATAGCAATTTGCACATATATAAGAAAGGGGAGACTACACGGTCCAACGAGAACAAGATGCAATGCTTGATGCCAAAGACCTCTACCGCAATTTGATCATGCGCTTGCCACATATGCATATCCTTAGAGAGAATACCAATGAAATGAACACAAAAATCTACATTTGCACTAGAGGCATTCGGTACAAAAGGGCTGGCTTTCTAAACATTTTTTTTTAATTTTTAAAACAATTCCATAACTTTTTTCCTAAATACACATTAAAAATTTAAAAAAAAAAATAAAGAAAAGATCGTGTAATCGTCATCTTGGCATGTGGAAGCGTGTTTCTTCAACGTTTTTTTTTAAACCAGTTGCTTCCCATGCCCATTACTTTGCACCAGAAACTTTCTAATGAATGGATGAAAATGCACAATCCAATTACTCAGCTCAGTTATTATCATTCCAATTCATTGTAATTCATAACGCAATATTGCAGCACGTGAGCTTATTCACGTAGATGATGCTTATATTTTATAGTATATGGTCTTATAGTACATAGCACCCTGCGTCAATTGCATTATGTGATGTTTGCGATTCTGCACAATGCCACACGTTCTATGCAATACTATTCTTGACTTCCGCTGTTAATAATAAATAACACTGCGAATAATTATCATAGAAAGCCGCCATAATTGCATGACGCTTATACCCAATATATGTGTCACCACATGCATTCTCGTATGGTCTTCTAATACAACAGTGTTCACTTGTGATTAGTTGCCCACCGCGCTCGCATAACAGCTTCTAGAAATGAGTAAGTCTGTGTTCTGAAATGGAAGTTCCTACCTTCAACCCCAAAAACTTCCTATAATCCTTCCATTCTACTACATTCTGCCAGCATCTCTTTCTTTATTCACTCCTTATTTCAATGTTTATTTATTTTTAATACCTGGTTGCAGGCAACGAAAGTGGATTGGTGTGCATGGACCTGCCGGCCAGAGCAGATGCCTTCATCATAAGTGTCGTTCGGCTGATCTACGGCCTTCCGACAATCGCCACTTCGATTCTCGTAATCAATATTATAGCAAAACGCAGGAAGACGGACTACGAGGGATTCTTCTACCAGTCCTTTACCGTTGCGCTGTGCGTGGTAAGATTATTTCACGCATTTTGCTTTTCTTTTCGGGCTTTCGTCTTTGCGAAGAAGTTTGCCGTTTTCTTGATTCCTTTCACAGTAGCTTTTTACAAGCTTTTTATTTATTTTTTAAAAATTTTCTGATGAAAATTTGTGTATGATTAAATTCTCAGGCCTGTCCGTACCTGCTACTGTCCGCCGGGCATCTCGCTCTCTTCAACTCTCCGCTCTGCGATGACATCATACCGTTCTTAACCGGTCCTTCCTTCGTACTGCCGCGCGACTAATCCCCCTCGGCGACCGGTCACCAGCTTTCAAACAGGTATGAATAACTCAAGAATAAAGCGAGCTATGAATTTCAAATTTTGCAGAGAGCCAGCTCAGCATGAACTACACGGCTCCTGCAAATTTCATTTCGATATCTTCAGAAATAATTAAACTACATGTCTCTGTTTGAAAGTCGATGACCGACTTTTGGGGGAGATTATTCGCGCGGTTGATGCCCTGGTTTCCTGCAGCTTCACTTCAATCTCAATCTGCAACTGCTCCTGATTGCGCTTCCGGTACGAAATTGTTATAGCAAAATAAGAGACAATTCCAATCAAAGAGGTATGAAAAGAAAAATATCCATGATAGATGCAACGTTGAGGTACTTCATCGTTTGTGTGGCATATACCGGCCAATGCAACAAACACTGGTATGTTGCGCGTAAACCACGGAAATTTCTGCTAAAACAATTATTGAACGTCGTAAATCGTTTAGCTAACAGTTTTCAGTTGTGGTCGAAGTACAAGAACTCGATAGTACTCGCAGCGTTCCTTTCTATCATTCCGCTTACTCTTCCCATAATCATATCTCCGGGGATCATCACCACCGGAACCCACTTCTATTCTGTATCGTTTCAGCGCTTCTTTCCGTGGGTAAGGATGGTATCCGACCGGAAGGTTTTAATCGAGAGCCGCTCGCAATGGGGTTTTTCATTTGTTTTGCCTTGATATGCTTACATCCACGACGATTGAAAATAGCGAAAACCGTACAACGGTAACCGCTTGAGTCAGTACCAACCGACCTTTAGCAACCTCGTCTACTCTGCTCTGTTCGGCTAGCTCATCACGTTCATCAACATTCTCGGTCTCGTTCTGCTTCTCCACTCGCTCCAACAGACTTAGTGAGGCGGAGGAGAGAGCTGCCACAGGTTGACTCTGCCAGCGGTGACATGCTCAGACGATTTTGCAAGCCATGGCATATCACCGCTGGCAGTATCAACCATTAACCTGGAATTATATCGCCAGTTCGGTACAAATCGGAACTGTACCAAAATTTTAAACCAGTTTTCGAGGTGTACGATACTACATCACTTATATCGACGTGAATTTGTTCGCCTATCCAATGGCCGTTCGAACATTTGAGGTCTTTATTGCTCTCTAGCACTTTGATGCAAATGCTAATGTTAATTCTCTTTTGTCACACAAATACTAATTTTCCTGATACAATAATTTGCAAAGGAATTTGTAAAATCAAAATACATACAAAATTGCAAAAGATTATTTGCAAGATCCTAATGTAACAATTTTTTTAAATATAAAGACCCCTAATGAGGTATTTCCGATCATTCACAAGCGTATAGGAATTATTACCTTTATGAGAAACCATGAACTCCTTCCTTTCAACGGCTAATCAGGCCTACTGCATTCACGAAATAATGATATTCTTACCAACGCAGTTCCCATTGACACTTTTGTAAACAACTGGCATCTTCATATGAGTGGCGGAAAATGTGGGGAAGAGATACAATATTTTGCATTCCCCTGAAGATACTCATGGACGGTATGTTATATTCGGGAACTTTTGCTTTACTCGCATCATCCGCACATATTCGTAATGCATTCGTGTAAACCTAAACATGTTTTATCTAAGGTAGCTAGAATAGGGAATTTTAATCTATTTGAATTGAAGATGTAAACTATTTGTTTATAGGAAGAGGATATTGCCTGTGATTCATACCCCGAATATCTCGGATTCAACGCTAAACGTCCGTGTTAGGTGGACGGATTCTAGTCCGAATTGGACGTCTGCTTCATGATTTCTTTTCTCGGAAACTCGCTGCCGATAAAAAAATTACTCTTCCAGTAGCAGTTAGATTTTGCAGTCCTTTTTTCCGTTAATTTCTTTCCTTTTGACAATATATATAACTCACGTTTCAAAAATAAAGTTTCAATATTTCCAACTAGATATTTAAAGATTACCCAAAAAAAATGTTATATTTGTTCATTCAAGAAATTTCTTATGATGATACACTGAGGATACAATATGGGAGTGAAACAAATTATTCATTTGAATTTTGTTACAATATTTATGAAATGTTCTGTACAGTAAAGTCAGAAAGCGGTGTTTCATCGATTTGTTCGTTAAAATAGCGAAAAGAGTACGGGAATAATATTATTTTCTACGTTTCCGTCTCAACGTATGCTAAATTGCTGTTGACCAAAGCTTTGTATAGGGTAGGTAGTAAATGAATAGTATAATACTTAGTGGAGAATATACCAAGCAAGCAAGATAGGAATGAGTATTAGTATCAACGAAGCAACGAAGCCCGAATTCTGGAACGAGTAGATCGAGCCGTGATTGGAAGAACCCGTCGCCTGAACTTATCACTTATCCTTGAGCTTTCCCAGATATTTAGCATGTTAATAACTGCCCTCCCGCTTCAATGTGGTTCTCATATCGGGAACTGATGGCGGCTTTCGAAGCTTTCCTTGATATACGAAAAATTCCGCACCTTGGCCACTCGGTCCTCTATCGTCAGGATGGCTTGTCGGGCTTCCGGCCACGTGTGCGGGCCGCGAAGGCGGTAGAAGTAGGAGGCCGTCGGGGCGAGGAGCGTATGCAAGGCCAGAGAAGGATCAGAGAGCAATAGTTGATACCTAAAAACCAGAAGTGTTAGGATGGAGAACGAACGTTCACCGTCCACTGTTCATTCTGATATTCGAATCATTCTGTTCATTTAAAGGGACATGGAAGCCAAAAAAGATTGGCTTTCATATGAAAGTTTATCGCCTAAATAATATAGAAATCAAAACCAGAGTGCACAAAAATGTCTACTTCGCGAGATATCTTAAAAATCGTTTCCCAGCCAAGGCGCAGTCTTACTGCGTTTAACGCATAGTAACGAGGCAAATGGCATCGAGGTATTCCCGGAACAAATAAATATTTCTCGCTCCAGAAATTTTTTAAAAAATATTTTTCAAACGCTATTATCTTTCTTATCGTCTCAGAAACATATTCTAGAAGTATGGACATGTTTGGTTTCACAAAATTTCTCGCTTCCATGTCCCTTTAAAGGGACACGGAAGTGATTTTCAAGTGAAGCTTATATTAAAGTTTTGGTCGTAATTAGTATAAAACCAAAAGGAAAAATAATAAAAATTAATAGTATTCGAGAAATGATTTTTTGAAATTTCGTCCAACGACGACGTTACTGTGTTTAGCGAAAGGAATTAAGCCAAAAGCGACATTCCTCTTAACGACGGAAGCCCGGAACGAAAAAATAAAACATGCGATTTTCGAGTTTTTTCTTCAATTTTT
>LS847402.1:46607-76307 GCA_900490955.1 Micoletzkya japonica | reverse complement strand
ATTCATAAATACGTATATTTGGTAAACATGAACCTATCGTTTCGTTTTTGTGTGCTCTCGGAACATAAATACTTTGACAGCGAACGAGAATGCTACAATTTCAAATAAAAACACCCCGGGGGCCAGGACTGAATTATCACCAAGTCAGTAAAACATAGACTTCTGAGAGCTAATCATAGATGGCTGAAAAACGATTTAATCAAATTATCCCACCTCGTGCGATCCTCGTGGTGTTGATGACGGTGAAGATGATCCACATCGCACGTGAGGCGCATGATCGGGGCCGTCTTAAAGAATGACAATGTTGCCGAAACCATAGGCAAATGATTACAGAACATATATATGCACAAAGCTAGTGGAATAATAAGGAATGGAACACAGCCAATTAATTGCATAAAGAAGCCTCACGGACTTCAGTCGCCTTATTATAGTCCAAAACTACCTAATAAACGCTCAAGACTGATTGAAGTAACAAATCGGTAAGTAATTCATAAAACAGCAGCAAAAAAATAGCAAAAACGCGAAATAATGGAAGCTTAATAATAGTAATAACACAGCAGCCGGAACGACATCCGGGGAAAAGTCGATTTCCGGCCTCAACCTTACGTGGTGGGCCGCCAAGGCGCATCATACGGCGTTTAGCGATACAGTAACCCGCGACTTTCAAACGGGTTATTGCAGCCATTTTTATGGGTTTTTATGCATCCCATTGGATTCGCAGGCTTGGATTAGGCATAGTAGCGAAGTTTGAAGCAATACTGTTCCAACAAATTTACCGTTACTTCCTTCCTTTAAAGAGCGAATATGGTCAGAAACTCGTGGTCCGGTTCCTTTAATATAATAAAGCGAGTTGAAATTGAGAAGAAGAATCTTGTAGCTCGCGGTTGGCCGTTAGAAAGCATGCCTGTTTTGCGATTCTGCTCAGCTCAACGGCCACGTCGCCTCCGCTGTTGCCTACCCCGACCGACACGACAACCTTGTCTTCGTAGCCTTCAAGATCACAAAATATTTCTACTTATTCTTCAATCCTAAACAGTTTTTTGCTATATCACGTAATTGACCACATTTCAGTGTTAGATCTGCCTTAAGTTTGCCTACCCTTATGGTCCTTGTACGAGTGCGCATGAATGATCTGTCCCTTAAAGTCGTCCTGTCCCGGCCATTTCTCAGGCCAATACGGCTTCGTGTGATGCCCCGTACACATCAGAACACCATCGAACTCCTCAGAGGAAGTAGTGCCAGCCCTGAATAAAGTCCATTACTATATTATTTAGTATTCCAAATGCACACCATTTCAAAAAGCAATACGCAAAGGTGTGGTTAAAATTCTCTGTAATCCCTCTCGAAGCGCGTGTAATTCCTGTTATCAAGGCACCTTATCGTCCCTAAGGCATTGTTGTGCACACTATTCTTTTCCATTAGCGCTGCTATCAACAACGGAAACGGCACATAGACGGGAGGGGCATCACGTTCTTG
Source organism: Micoletzkya japonica (assembly GCA_900490955.1). NCBI lineage: Eukaryota > Metazoa > Nematoda > Chromadorea > Rhabditida > Diplogasteridae > Micoletzkya > Micoletzkya japonica. The sequence goes on along the minus strand of LS847402.1, from coordinate 74,831 downwards.
TAGAGCAAAGCATGCACGGCCATGATTAGAGTAAATAAGACTCTGCACGTCTAATTCGGGAAACCTAAAGTCATAAACATGATGAGAATAGGCTAATCTAGCTGTAGAATTCGTTTTTTATATATAAAGATTATATTTTAAAGATTTTAGATAAGTTCATTTAGCTCGACAACCCACTTGACATCCTTGACGGTAACCTTCCACTTGCCGGTCTTCACGTAATCTGCCGCTCTCTCGACGTTCTCGACCTTAATCAATTTATAAATATTTCGATGGAATTTGCTCTAAAATTGATAATTGGTTAGTTTTAGCTCGCCTTATGGAAGGTCTTGATATACTTTCGTAGACCGTAGTGATCGGCGTAGTCCTTGAGATACTGGTACATATGCGTGTTGTGCATGTAGTTAGCCACCTGAACATTTTACCTTGATCTTTTATCCCATTTCTGCTATATGTAGTAATGAATAACCTCAGCTTTCGGCGGAAAATCGGAATAGGCGGTCAGCTCCTTCGAAGAGTTGATCACCGTCGACTTCATAACGGAAGACTCTGAATATGGGCAAAAGTAGGGTTTGTTTCAGCGTGCACTGAACAATGTTGTTTTGACGCCTGGATCGTGCATTATCAGGAAGAACGCCCGTACCGTTGGTCTCCTCCGGCTTGTAGCGCCACAGTCCGCCGATCTCATCTTGTCCCTCGTAGCACACCACCTCGAAGCCGTACAGCAGGGCATGCCTAAATGCCCAATGGTTTAAAGGAGCAAAGCGCAGTGAAAGTTCTACTTCTAGAGAAAAAATAAGCTTTTGATCGCTGGGGGAGTTTGGAGGGGACGGTGAACTACGGACGTAGGTACCTTATGGACGGCAGTCCGGCCGCTCCACCGCCCACGACACACACGCGTTTCTGCCTCTCGGACTGGAGAGGAGCCATCCTGGAAAGGGAAATGACAACACGACCTGAGACATGGAAACTACCACGATTTCAGCAGCAGTAAGATATCGCTGCTGTTATATTATTGGACAGAAAGGAAGAGATTTGCTGGTAAGGCGGAACAAGGAAAGCTCTGGTCGGGTGATAAGGACTGCAGTGGAATGACTACATAAACACGGGATCGCATAAGACGTTCACATAGGAACTTTCTTGCAGAACTAAGGTAAGAACTAATATGAATGGCAGGGATACAACGGATATGCGAAGGATCTAAATTCTACTTGTCAACGATTTTTTAGCTGATTTCGAGTAAAGGTACGCTTTCTCGGAATAAAAATAGCCGCCGCCTTTACTTACTTTCACTGTGCTCCTATCAGAAGGAGGCATAACAGTGCACACAGAAGCAGAGAGGGTCACACTAAGAGTGTAGCAAAGATCAGAACAAGTTCCGGAGTACTATGAAGAGGGACGAAAATTAACGAGAGCAACACAACAAGTGTCTGATTATGTTAAGAGGAAGATAGGTGAATGGGGGAAGCAGCATTGTTCGATTAGACGTTGCTCAAGTAAAAGAAGAGTTGAAGAGTCGGACTCGGGGACTGACAATGAGCAGGCAAGAGGAGTTCTGGAAAAAGTATGAGAAATGACCTCGGGAGTGCTGGCAGCTATAGACACCTCATTGCTATGATCTTGCAAAGATAGTTTTTGCAGCATTTTGGATAAATGAAAAGTACGAAAAAAAATTTCTACTCCAGATGCGCCCGTTATCACCTGCCTAGCTGTGCTTTATGAAGCGAGCGTGACGATAGCGAGAGAGTGTGTGGATGAGGAGAGAAGCAGAGAAAGAGAGACGAGAGAGACGGCCGACAAGGAAGAAGGAGGTGGGGAGAGTCCGGAGAGAACGTGACACACACACACGAGGGGAAGAGAAGGCCCCGGACAAACAGACGGACAGAGAATGAGGGAAGGGGAGAGTCACTAGACTACGCTGTGTAGATAGATACGGAAGAGGAGACGGTAAATGGCCCCGGTACATTGATGGGACGATAACAATGGTAGGGGAAATGGTATGTCGATATGATCCAGAGTGATCGCCAACCTGCCACCCCTTGCACTTGCCTAGCTAGCAGTTCTGTAAGTGTAGATCTGTGCTACTTCATAAAACGTTTGCCGGGACGAACACAGTCAGTTTCCGAGTGATCTGTTTGCGCTCGGGGTGTAAGGGTCTCCGCTCGTCAAGTTGGAATGGCGCACGTCTGACGGATCAGTAACGGAAGAGGCACGGGAGAGGCACAAAGGAGAACGAATGACAGCCAGGAAGAAGGGTGATAACCGAGTGGACGCGATAAGCATTTGCATACGGACATATCACAATCGGCTCGTTGAAAGGATTAAGGATGAACTAGATCGATGGAGTCAGAAACTAATTTCGTTGTTGCTGATTCAGCTTCTGTTCGTCTTTTTTTTGCCATTCCGGGGAGCAGGTAAATGTGCAAGCCGAGCAGCCGGTTGTTGTGACGAAGCTTCTGCTTCATTTGAAGCTGGCGATGAGAAAGATCATAAAAATGAGGCCGAGCAATACGGATGAAAACAACAGGCATGATTCAGGTAAACTCGACTATATAACGACTACGAAATAATTTTCTATCCGAAGGAGAAAGCGATTATTTCCTATTCGTCAGATCACTACGCACTGGAATTACTTTGTAAATAAAGTTCTTTAGTCTCGCACTACGAATATTGCGTATAGCTAAGACTGAGTGCAAAGGTAATTTTTAAAACTCATTTTTGGCTAAAACTCTTCTTTCCGATTTGGACTCTCGCCATAAATGGGAGTATACACTTCAAAGAAGAAAACGAAACGTAAATGAATGAACCTACTTCATGTAATTCATGCAATCATGCGTGCTATTGTAGCAGATGTTTGGATCATTCAGACCACGGAGAATTGTCTTGTCTGTTTATCAAAAGCCAGGTTTTCCGGATTGGTTCCGTTCTGCTTTGTGTCTAGAGCGTTATCAACTGTGTTGGACGAAAAAAGAGCAAACGCAGAGAAAACGGCATAGCAACAGAAGTATAAATGATTGAGTATAACAAGTCATACATAGAAAAAGAGCTAGAAGAGCGAAGAATATGACAAGAGAAATTGCACATCACACACTCTGTGGTTTTACTGATGATGACATTGCCCTGGAAAACGAGGGGTTGGAGAGATAATTAGCGAGCCACTTAACATCGGGGAAGACGCAAGAAACGTGCGCCCTAGGGTAATGGGATGGATGGTCATTATAGCCAATGTGAAAGCGCAAAGCTCCAATCCGAACAAAATTATGTTTATTTTCGAAGTGAAGAATGTTGACAGCCATTCCAGCAATATTATCGCATAATACATGACGCGGTAGCTTTTTTTAAGTAGGTGCAGAGAGGAGGAGGGGTACCAATGAGTCAATTCACTCCTTTGTATTGGCAGTCATGCGGTGAACGTATACGTCGTAGTCTCTGCGTCAAAGCAGATGTCGAGAATTCTATGAAGGTAAGATGATTCGAAGAGGTTTCTGTGAAGATGTGATCTTTGGAAACTTCAACGACATACGGATGCAGTGGCAAACATGAATATGAATGCCATAAGCGCTTCCCAAACAGGCTTTCTGACAAGTTCGAAAATGAAATTAGTGTGGGACAACTAACTTTCGTCAGTGCTAAAATCTATCAGTAATATCAGACCACCTCTCAGCGTAGCATGCGTCTCTTCAAGCGTGAGCACATTGAACTCGGCGTTTCTGACATAATATCTGCCTACTCGTCCTTCTGGTCCAATTGCCCCGCAAACCAAAAGAACCTAAACCGTAGTCCCGCCAACATGGACGAAATTGCACAGCGATAGAAAGAAGCCTAAGCATGTGAAACTCTGAAGAGGAGGAACTGAAAAAGTCCTATATGCACTCTCTCTCGCTTCTTAATCTGGCGCCCCCCTAATGCCACCCGCGGGGCGACTGTTCGCGGGGGGTGGCTGGCTATTGTGCTCGCGTGGATTATAGCGAGTGAGTGCAAATCGACTCCGGGGGCCATAACAATACGAGTTTCCACAGGTGCGCCTTTGACACAGAGAGCACACCTCAGGGATGCGGAGAGGGATAAGTAGCACGGGGCAAGGCATCAATGTACTGTCAATATTTTAGTAGTAATGATGCCGTATGCAATACAACCCTGAAATTAGAATGAAAGATGAATGATATCATTGTTTGGCGATCATGGGGTTTTGTTTCCACATTGTTTTCTCGTCCAACATCTTTCAAGGTTATGCGTTTCGAGATTTACGATGCGTTTGCTTTAGCGTTGTAGATAGGAAAATTAAAATTTACTTATTTATTTATCGAATACACCGAGAAGTGTGCGGCACGTAGGGGGCGATGGCAAGGATAGGGAAGCTCCGGGGGTAGGGATAAGGATATCTTCGCTTCAAAATAAATGCTCTTCTACGGGGACAGGGAGTGGTGCTTGTCTTACAAGTCTTCTATGGTGATGGGCAGCCGCGGGACAAGAAGAAGAAAAAGGGGGAGAAGATGACGACTCAGGCTAGGGGACACCTCTGACTTGCCTAAGGCTAAAAGGGGTTCATCACCTTATAGGTACTCTTGTGGAATTTGCGCGGTACGAAGACGAGGCGAAATGGGAACCGAGCGTCCGCGATGAGAGAATGAGGACACGGCCAGAAATTTGTCGCGCCCCCATCGGACCGCAGCGCGTCCTACACGCGTCGCCTATGCCTCGCGCGGCGGAAGCGGCGCGGCTAAGATCGCTCAATCACAACTACCAGCCTATTAGAAAAAATGCATTTTGTGACATGATTTGTCTTTTATGAGCAGATAGGAAGTAATAAGAATTTATGATCAAAAAATAAACAGAGCATTCTTTCTCACTGGTTCGGAAAACGATAAAAACCAAATTTCAAGATATCTATGAGTTTTTCGAATTAATCTAAAAGCTTCTTAGGTTTTTGTACCGCTCTTTCCTGAGAACGCAAGATATTTCAGGTGAAATGATGCATTTGACTGTTTTCAGCTTCAAAACAGGCTGTGAAAACAACGGTTAGAAGTCAAATCGGTACCAATTAGTCAACATTGGTGCTAAATAGTGATAGAAATGGTTATTAGAAAATAAAATAAATCCAATTGGAGAAAGCATAAGCCGAATATAAAGAGCAGAAAAGACTGTCCATTTAATTATTTGAACTTCCCGCCACGCGCCGCACATCCACCGTTCAAATGAGTGCGGTGGAGCATGCGCTGGGTCAGATGTGAATTCGCTTAACATTTTTCTGGCCGTGGAGGGGGAAATGAAATTTCAATTATATATTTATCAAGAAATTAAATTTAAAAAAAAAACAAACACACTGTCATAAAGCTATGAATCGCCACCGTCCCCATATTAGTGTCATTTTATCGCTTTTCCATTCTCTGTGTTGTCGTTTCTGTTTGCTTCTACCATCCAGGCACACAGCAGTTACCTAGCAAAGAATGTTCTTCTAGATAACATAGCTAAACCTTAGAATCCGTATGCCATTTTCTAATGGTAATATCGCTAAGAGAATCTTGAACAGTAACTATGCGCGGCTTATCGTCGCTTCAGCACACTTTTTCAACACGAACTGCTAGCCGAATCGAGATATCCATCATTGTACACTCAACAATATCTCACCACCAAACAGCACCTTTTGAATTATTCAACAAGCCACTTCACCGGCCACGTGGTGAAAAATTCACAAAAGGAGCATAATACACCACCGGCTAGTGAAATTTGTGTGATGAAAGCTGTTCGGTGATGAAATTTTGCTCAGTGTAGCTCAGCGTTTCTGCTCAAATCGATCCTGATCCCTATCTCTCCCCTTACTTTTTACACCCCTCGACGATGCGTATTCTTCTTCTTATTCGCTAACCTCCGCATTCCCCCCCACCTGCCCTCCTCCTACCGTCCAAACAAGTTCTCTCACCTTTCGGTATATTTCGGCCTATCACCTCCTCGCCCCATTCTTTGTTTGAGAGTGACATGGAGTTTGCCGGTTCACCCAGCTGACTTCCGCGTTTTAACAACGGTTTTCATGTATGATCGCGTCGCCATGATAGTATTTGCTGTCCTGGAAAATAGTCAATAATAAAGCATATAGTCTGGTAGCTTTATCAGAAAAAAATTGTTTTAATCTGGTTGTATTAACTAACCTGTAACTGATCTCTATGGAAACATTTTGGGGCAGCTCACTGAAACTTTGACCGTTCGCCCGGAATGGGTATGCGCCAGCTGCGGCAATACTCCTCCTCGTCTCTGTTTACGCTTCCTTCTGACGCGAACAGTGTGGTCGAATAATGTCATTTTGGGCGGGACCACGTCTATTATAAATGGTAGAACCTTTTTGTTTCGAGCGGTTTATAATCGGTTATAAACTTCTATTTTTAAATTTTAATACCATTTTCTATAATTTCAGCATGGCGCCCAGCACGAGAAAGCGCAGCACAAACGGGTCGCGGTCCTCCTCTCCGAAGAAGCTGAATTCCGTAAGCTACCTTGAAGCTTCTCATTCTCTGGAAGCCCTCCTATTTGGCTGATATCAATATTACATTGAAATCCACGCATGCCAAGACGAGATAGCAAGTTCGCAGTAAAGGTTGAAGAGATCAAGGCAAGCGATTGTACCGATTGTACGGGCAACAGGCAGTTCAATTGGCGCAGCTTCTCATTTTGAAGGGGAAACGAAATTTGACCTTGGACCAAGCACAATCTGCTGTTATTTTTTCCAATACGATTTCACACCTTCCATCTCTTAGTCACTTCACTTTCCAATTCCAATCGGCCGATGACCCAATCTCGATCGCACCACTTTCACTTGCGGTCAAACCGTTCAGCATTTGACCGGAAAGTAGCGTATTTCTGTTCGGAACACATTTCGTGCCACTTTGTTTCGATTTTTCATAAATATATATCCATAAGCAGCGCTGCTGCAGCAGCATAATCTGTCTCTGTGCATAACGCTGGAAGATTCTAGAGAAATATAACTTTATTGCAATCTCACAAGGAAATGCATAGATAAGACAGAAAAAGAGGAAATAGTGAAAACTTATTAGGAAGGATTATATTTATGAAATCGGACAATTCGAACAATTCCTGCTTGTGATTCATCGGGTATCAACACGTGATAGTATCACCGCTATGGTGTACATGCGCGTGCTTGACTGCACTTTGAGCTGTTATTTCCCTTCTCCCTCCTCCCCAAAGATATGCAAACAAAGTTCATGCTACAAAGACCAAAATGTGTGGTGGCGTCTAATTTTCAGTTTCAGTTTACTTTTTCTCTGAAAGAACTGGCCTGAATAGCCATGATAATGTTGTAAAAAGCGGAAGTTTCAAAAAGAGTAAATTTTGAGAATGGAGTGCACCACGAGGCGGTCCCGCGTGTGCTCGCCCTTACGGACCCCGCACCCTTCTCGGACGATTCGCTGGCCATCGAGCAGCGGAAGCTGGTCGATTACTCTACCAAGATTACTCTTGAAGTCGCCAAGGCCGGCAAGGGTCAGCGAGAGTTCGTTCAAACTACCGACCGAAATGACTTGATGCAGTTCTACCGCTTGTTTTGCTGTTCATTACGATTCAATCTTTTTTTCCAGCGCTAGTTCAGTAGATACCTTGAGCTCTCTTGTGAATCCAGTACAATTTTCTTTTTTTTTTCAGCTGGTCGTCCGGTCCGCGTCTACGCTGACGGCATCTACGACCTCTTCCACTACGGGCACGCCAACCAGCTGCGGCAGATCAAGAACGCCTTCCCGAGCGTCTACCTCATCGTAGGAGGTAAGGAAAGATTTACTAAAGAGCTTGACATATTGAGGTTCACTGTCGTGGTATAGTTAAGATTGCATAAAAAAAGGAAAAAACTCTGCTGATTTTTCATCTATGCCATTTACCATGGGCAAAGTCCGTTCAGTTTGCGGAGATGCCGACACGTTCAAGTACAAGGGCAGAACGGTGACGGAAGAAGCCGAGAGGTTCGAGGCCGTCCGGCATTGCAGGTATAGAATCGCCTGGACAACGATGTATCAATAAACATCTTCTAGATAGTCTTTTAGTCCTTACTATAGAATAGAGAATATAACTGTGCGAATTCATCCCACCAATATCGTATATTAAAATATGTGCATTTAGTTATTTCTGGTTGTTGTTTCTGTGCACATTACCACAACCCCGTGCACCTTACAACTACTAAAGAATACACATTGTCGCTGCAACACTGTATTCGATTCGCCTAACTTTCATCAGCTCTGTACGCGTACTGCCTTCTATCGCCTTGCGGTCACACCTCTAAAACTCTCAAGCTCTCGTCATCGTCATTGTATTCTTTAGCCTTTTTCGAGTTCACGGAATACCATGACCCTATGAAAACGATTTCTTTAAGTGGAACGTGGTGACAAAGTGATAGTATAATGGCGCTCCATCAAACTATAAATGCCGGGGAAGGGGAATCGAGTATTCGGTTACGTTTCATTTGACTAAACGTTGCCTGTACAGGCAGGCTTATGAAACTGGACAAGGAAAATGGGACGTTTCCCGCTCCCTAATAAATGCAATTGTCAGGTACGTTGACGAAGTGGTCAAGCGGTCGCCATGGTACGTGACCATGCAGTTCCTCAAGGATCTCAAGGTATAGCTGAGGCTGATCTTATGCTATTTTAAATAGCGTAATGTGAGCAAAGATCTCTTGAAGGCGAAGAGGGTCCACCAGTATTTCAATGTTGAGGTTGATTTCATCGCACACGACGCCATCCCGTTTGCCGCGCCCGGCGAGGACGACTTGTACGCCAAGTTCCGAAAGTAAGCTTGTTATTGCGCTCAGAGTAATGTGATCAAAGCACAATGGCCCAGATAAAACGGAAGGCTGCCTTCAGGGAGGGCATGTTCATCGAGACGGAGCGAACGGAGGGAGTTAGTACGAGCGACGTCGTCACCAGGTACGGTATGCATCGTAGGGCTCTTTTTTGACGCTTTTCCATGATTATGTTTCAATTTTTTTCTGTGTAAGGATTTATAGAAGTTTGAAACGTAACCGAGAAAAAGCGTCAAAAGAAAACCACAGCTACAATAAGCAGTAAACGTAGTCTTCCTATCACTTTCTTCTTCCTTTCAGAGCACGGGGGAAAATCACTTCATTGTTCACTGTATCGTTAATTGCGATTGAAAGCCTCGAAATTCTTGCAAACTTTCTCTGATGCATGAGTCACTTGAAACTAAAACTAATGATAAATTCACGAAATACTTCTCATGAAGTGTGATTCAGAGTGATCCGTGACTACGACAACTACGTCCGACGCAACCTCGCCCGAGGCTATTCCCCGAAGGACCTCAACGTTGGATTCCTGGCGGTGAGAAAACCAAAGAGATTTATTACAGTATTAAAATAGTTCGTACATCGCCAATGACGACTGCGCAATGTTGCGCTGGATCACTTTGAGTTCGGTGTGTCAGACTCATACTCTTACAGTACGTTCCGGCCGCTAGCTATCTTATTCTCACAATGCATAGATGTTTAACGTTTTTTGGTTATTTTCATTCGTTTTACAATAACAGTGGTTCGAAGAAAGGGGGAACGGCAACCAAATGTTGCTTATCAGTTTGCGATAGTCAGTTGGTGTGGCTTACTGTAAGTTGAAAATGTCAAACTTTTCCTATTTCATAGACGGTCTTTAGGAGGCATGATGCTATGGCCGGAACGGTTTTATGTCAAATTTTTCGGCGCTTGTAATACTGAGAATGATTTAATCCGTTAAATTCAGCTGTTACTTCTTCCTTCGCTTTTAGCCCGAAACAAGTTTCATAGATAAATTCAAAAACCAGGATATTTAGTTCTATTCTGTTCAGGCCAGCAAGTACCAGCTGCAGAATGCCCTAGACTCGTGGAAGGAGAAGGGACTAGACCTGATTTCACACTGGAAGCACAAGAGTGACGATCTCATTCGCGGATTTATTGAGACATTCCATAAGGATGGACGACTCAACGTAAGTTTGCAATATTGAGTATTTTTAAAGTTCATAAAACCACTGTGAAGACTGCAGCAATCAAGGGAAAGTTCAATACATTGATTGAGTTCCGATGATCTCGCGATGCAAGGCTATTTATAAATTGTAATGTATATTGCATTCGAAATGTATAAGGATTTTCCAAGATGTTTAACTCAGATAAATTGTGTTTGGATTTCTTGTATGTCCGATTTTCAGCGCCTCAAAGGACTGATGTCCCGATCGACCACACCGACTCACGAAGAGGAAGACGGGGAGAAGCCAAGCACGAGTTCTACCTAGCTATGAGTTTATGCGTCACAGACAATACTGATTTCACGTGCCTTTTCACAATAATATAAACCTTGATCACTTGATAAGAGCAATAAATAATACTGCACAGGAAATTAACGAGAATAATGAACCATCTCGTAGTCCGCCCAAAGCTCGAGCATTCTAGGGCTGCTTTGGAAAATACTGAACAAAACATGATAAATACAAAAAAGTTGGCAAGCACAAAGATACTACGTCTGAAAATAAGATATCTCGATTATCACGATTCTGATGATTCCTGTATCGGCAGCAAGTGATGATACCCGTTCGATTTTACCGATGACGCCTGAGATGGAAAATCGTTGTTTGGACTAATTTCTGATTTTTTTCTTTTTTTTATTTTGAACCTTGAAACTGTACTTGACAGATTGGAGGTATGCGGAGTCGGGTCACAAAATAGTAATATATTGGATATAAAATAATATATTAATATAAAATAATATATTGGGAAAAATTGCGTACCCCAGAGAGCGTGGATTCCTGCCTCTTGCGTTCCATGATTCTGGCTCGCTCGAAGAGCGTCGCAAGATGCTGTCCCGCGGCGAACCGTCGATTTTCTTCCTCCTATTATGGAATTGTTATTTCACAGTAAACGTGAGGCCAGAAGCCTACGCATATCTCGCCTTCCGGTCGTCCTCGTCTTCAATCACGATGTTGAGACGCGGCCGGCCCACTTGGAAGTAGCCGATGTTCGCGTATCTAAACGAGAGGTGATGCCGCGTTAAAATCACGCGCGCCGTCCTCCTTTCTCGTTTCCACCCTTTAACTTCTGCACCAATTCAGTAGGGAAAGCGGCGCCGCCGCCCGCGAAACGAACGGATTTGAATTCCCACAATTTCTTAAAATGCGCATAAAACCTTTCAAATATAATATTTTTGGAATCTGTGAAATGTATCGGATAGATCTCGAGAAGGGCTATCGATCATTTATCTGATCTTGTTCAAATCTTCTTCCTCAAACAAGTTATTCCTCTCTCCAGGTTTTGACACAAATTAAAGGGTCGAAACGAGAATCGATCTCGGCGCGCGTGATTTTAACGCAGCTTAAGACGTTTTCTTTCAATAACACTCAAACACTCTTGGAAAACGCCATATTATCTTGGAATAAAAGTAGTGTGTACCTCTGCACAATCTCAAGATAGCAACCGGCGGCCGTGAATGCGTACAGGTACTCTGCCGGGAACATCGTCTGCGTGAAGATCATCGACGCAAGGGTCACCGACGAAAACCTTTAATGGAGTTACTTAAGAAAGCAACTTGCTCACGCTCATTCTCGATATCAAGACATACTTTAAATCTCTAGTCTCTAGTGATCTCTAGTGATAATAAGGTCTCTAGTGATCTCTAGTGATCTCTAGTTAAATCTCTAGTGATAGATTGACGAATACCGGAACGTTTCGTCGGTCAGCTCGTACTTGATGTTGGTCGTATCGAGAAAGGTGCAGCCGAAGTGAATCTGCATTGCCTACTGAGACACAGAATTCTGACCAAAAGGTCTAATAGGGAATTCGCAACTAGTTTTGAATTTACTCCATTACGGTTGCATGAATCTAATTTCGGCAGTACTTTGGACTGATGAGGAGGAGCTTATGTTTTTTTTTAAATTAGTGATTTTTTTCGCGCATTCTTATGGCGGCAGTGACGATAGATCACGGAGGAAATCGCCAATCGCTAATCGAACACTAGGACTGCTGTGGAGAGGAGACTTTCAAAGTTAGTGATACCCAAGAGAAGAAGGTTCCGCCCACACAAGCAATGGACAGGAAACGCTTGCAGGCTTTCAGGTCGTTCATCGATAGGGCGAGTAACCGCCGCAATGCGAGATATCCCATCCACTGACTTGACTGCAACGATGGTACTATACGCTTGACGGTTTTCACCTGGATAATTTTAGCTAATTTTATCGTCAATCGTATAAATCTATTCCTCAATGCTGATGCCTAAAACAAGGGCGGAAGCTCATCAGCTCTTCAAAATGCCAACATGAGTCAGGAAGAGGGTAGCGATGCGCATTCCAACCACGTCGTTGTCGAGGAAGCCATCGATGCCCTGGTAGACGAGCTCGATCTGACCGAATTTTTTTAATTATTTTGTCATCCAGCAAGAAACACAATTATAAATAGTAGATTGATCGATATGTTGAACGAAGCATTTTCAGTACCTCAAATAGTGAATTTTCGGGATCTTACCGTTTGTAAGATGAACTTGACAAGAAGAACGACGCAACAGCCGAAGAGAATGCCGATATCGCCTCGAGATTCGGCCTGATGTCAATAATAGCACCACAACAACTGATTGTTACGATTTTCGTTCTTCCCTTGCCCACTCACGTGATAAAGCACAACGATGCACTAAAGAGGCTGCGAGTATGCTATGGCTAAAAATATAGCTGCTTTGGTCGCACTTATCAGCGACGACTCTCACCTAGGCTATGCGCGAGAATTTACGGGCCGCCGTAAATGACGGCCGCAGTACAGAGTGATCGGTCGGACTAGATATGCCCGTTCTGTGGTGTTGTTGAGAACGTGCACCACCACTCATCCGGAACTACGCTTTTTTGCAAAAAAAAATTCGAGTTTTCTTAGAATAATAAGATTACGAAGTGAGCAAAATTCCTACGCACTTTGTGATGCGCGTCCAGCCTTTCATTGTCGAAGGTGTGAGCGAAGTAGACCAGCTGCAAGACGAGAGATCGTAGTGAGATCAATAGTTTTCACTATTACACGAATATTGTATCATGCACGTTAGCTCTAATCATTCAGCGCAAGATCAGCACTTGTTGGTTATCATATAAGTATGTATAAGAATATAAGTATGACTTCCAATTCAACGAGGTCTGCCTACCACTCCGTAGAATGCAATCTGCATGGATGCGGTAATAAGCGCCATGATGTCGGCGACGTCCCACTGTTCCTCAACGAGCTCGTCGAGATCTGAAACAGTCCTGTCGGAGGGGTCGCTTAGGCGTGCATTTTCGTGATCTTATTTCGTCAAAAGTGTTAAAAAGATGTATATTAAAAATTAATCTTAAAAGAGACAGTACCCATAGAATAATAGAAGAACGAGAGCCACCTCGCCAGCGAGACAGCGCACGTTGGAGGGACAGCGATCCAGAAGAACCAGATAATCCACTTCCTCAAAGTTCCGCGTATAACATCGGGAATGCTAGGAAAAGTGCGCAGGATTTCATCAAGCTTAGTTTTTTTGATAAAGTTATCGAATTGATGCGACGGTCATTTCGTGACAAATGATGAAATGCTGTAGTTCTCACTTCACAACATAAGCGGGCGCCTGCAGGTTGTACTCTGCCACGTAGACCCGCGAGGCGTCTTGCACGAAGCGCTTCATCAAACCCCTCAGGCCTTGTCGTTTCTGAAATTTGTCCCCTTGATAAGAAGGAAGGCTTTAGAGGGGTTTTTTTAAAGAAAAAAAGTGGTCACAAAACATGTATTAGTCGACGTAAACGTTAAAGTTAACTCATGATATGACTACGTGAGCAATACTATTTTATTGTTTAACTTATGTTGACAACTAGTAGGACACCTCCTGCCGCAGCTTGACCTTCTCCGCTCGTTCTTCTGCACCTCCGCACGCTAACCAATGCGCAATCAGGATGACTGGGAAGAACTAAACACGTCCCAACTTGCCGTGATTGCTTCTCTAAGACCCCCTACTTTCTTTCCTTGCTTCGTTTTCTTTTATGGCACAATATTAAGATCATCACCAACCTCAGAGGCGCAGGAGATAATGGAAGACGACAGCAGGCCTTTGTTGATGTAGTACCTTCAATTAATTATTGTATGATATTTAAAGGGACATGGAAGCGACAAACTTTTTGAAACCGAATATGGCAATACTTGTAAAAAATGTTTCTTAGACGATAATAAAGATAATAGCGTTTGAAAAATATTTTTAAAAAATTTGTGGAGCGAGAAATATTTATTTGTTCCGGGAATACCTCGATGCCATTTTCCTCGTTACTATGCGCTAAACGCAATAAGACTGCGCCTTGGCTGGGAAACGATTTTTAGGATATCTCGCGAAGTAGACATTTTTGTGCACTCTGGTTTTGGTTTATATTTTTTATATTATTTAGGCGATAAGCTTTCGTATGAAAGGCAATCTTTTTTGACTTCCATGTCCCTTTAAAAAGAATGTTTCGAGTACTTACCACATCTTCTGCGTCCCGTGTAGATCGTTCGATGGGTCGCAGCTGTATCTAAAAGATATGTGGTAAGCTGAGATCGAGGAAATTTCTTGATCTTACACCAGCGAGGAGTTGAGAAAAAACAGGAGTTCCATTTCATCAGTTATTTTATCAATAATGATTCACGTAGAACTAGTATTGATGAAGCGAATGATTTAATGAAACGCTGGCTACCCATAATAACTCACACTTTCTTCATAGCTGGGCACCAGTAGCCTTCGAGTTCTTTTCGTTGACAGAGCTCCTGATGCAAGGGGATGAATAATTCAAGATATTATGCTATGATACCGAACTCATTCCAAACAAATATGAACAGAATAATTCATAATTACCTGGTTCGATAGGTAGCCCTTGTATAACACGACTTTAACCCATACCACGACGAACGTTAGGTTGATAAATAGCCGGCCAACCTAGGATATAAATATGTTTCAAGCCTCATGGAAGTCAAAATGAATACCTTGTCCAGACTCGAGTTGATAGCTCCGTAGTACCGACGTTGCAGGATGTACACGAGCGAGATTACCGCGAAGTAGGACATGATGACATCGTAGATGCTCTCCAGGGCCAGTTCGTGCGCTCGACTAATGTCTACCTAAAAGAGATGTCTAAGGACCACGATAGGTTCTCATGCCGACTAGATCGAAACTGGCTTAGTTTGGAGGATATGTCAAGACAACGAACCAGCTTATCGCAGGTCTCGAAAGCGTAGTTGAAGACGATAAAGTAGAGGTAGCCAAGAGCGATGCCGAGGGTGAGAGCAACGGCACCTGAACAGAAGAGCACTGTGTTCCATTCTGACGCTGCCCGATCAAATTGTACACCAACCAGTGTTATCTCTCCGTAGCTGTCATATAACTATAATGGTTTTACATTCGGAGACGGGAAAGTAGCATTTGGAGGTGGTTGACGTTTGCAACTCACCAACGAGTGCAGGCAGGGGCATTTCGTGCGGCTCCTCCAGCTTGGGCAATCTCCGGGTACGGTAGAGGAACTCGAACATGACGACGGAACACGCGATCATCAGCACGCCGACCGTCTTCAGGGCATTTCAATATCATCGATTCAATAGCGATTAATAGATAGAGGACGATATGCTTCCTTGTTTTTGGTGGCCAGAAGCGTCGCGGTTATTAATGATGCGTGAAACATAAGCATAAAAAGTACGCGATTCGTATCCTCTATTACTAGAGACGTGCAGACTGTACAATGATTATGTTTCATGCATCATGCATAACCGCGACGCGTCTCGTCGGCAGAAGAAATGAAACATATTGGCCCAAATGACCAGTCTGCACACCACAGTGTTCTAAATGTTAAGCGAACGAGCCAAAACATTTAGGATACAATGCTTTCCGTGCGAGAGTTCCTTCGGAAATCAGGGTTGTTTTTCGGCATCTCGTTTGCTTAACATTTTCACTGCTGCCAGAACATTGTGACACCTCTAGTGATTATCCCTTGGCCTTGCTCCTTCATAAATCAGCGACACCGTCATTACGTCGATACCTTGTCAGCGCCCTTCATCCCGCGTAATCAGTGACAGCACAGCAATAAAGTAATAAAACCCTGTGCTTGTCGTGGTCAGGCGGCTCGAATGAGTGCGATCGTTTATACTGCCCTACCGACGAAACAGCGCACACCCGAGTCCGCAGGTTATGTGTAATATTATGAGCCTCCTCGGAGCACTTATTATATAATTTTTTTTAAGTTGATAGATGTGGAAGATAAAGGATCTGCACTAGGGTTGGCAATGTGATTGGCAAATGTGAATATTTTCGTCGCTCCCATTCACTTTCGAGACTCATGGAGAACATTCTTCTATGTGAATGTTTCCTGGTGCGGTGAAAAATGAATGACCGAAAAGCGAATATTCGCATTTCCAAAAATGAAAGCGAATATTCGCGAAAGTGAACCGAATATTCGCTTTCGAGGAGGGGGTAGATTGTTGAGAGAGAAATCGAAATAAGGCGATTATAGGTGAAAATAAGAATGACTAAAAAGGTTGTAAAGATATACGGTGCCATTATACTACACCCACATGAGTTTCTGAACCTAGAGTATAAAAGTCATATCGGCTAATAAAAATCAGTCACATCTATTTACCAGTAAAGATGTCGTATGCATTCAAGCCCGAAAAGATTCTCATAGACTTGAAGCAATCGTTATAGTGAGCAAAACGTTGTTGAAGACCTTATTTCTAAAAGATGGTTCAAATCGTAAAAATAGGATATTACAAGTTCCACGAGAATTGTCCAAAAGTACGCAAACGATTACAAACTGTATATGCGAAAACGCGCGTAGATCTGACTCTCCGGCATCAATCTTCTTACTATTCTACTAATTACTGCCATGGTCACACATAAGGGGCCAATTGGATGCCGTAATCAACAGGAATTATATGTTATTTCAATCAAAAGTTTTAAATTGTTCCGTATTTGTGACAACTCCCGTGGAACCTGCAATATCAATCCTTGTTTCTATGCCTTACGAGATAGTGAATTTTAGTTTTCGTGAAATAGAGCTCTAGCGCCAAATGTGATTCATAAGTGGGCAACCTTCCCCGCCATATTTTGAGAAACGAGCCTATCAGTGTACGAAATAAAGCCCTACCAATTGAAATTTTGTAGGCTTGATTTTTTTACCAATTGAAATTTTGTAGGCTAGGATTGTAGAAAATATAGGCCTGCCAAAGTAAGATTCCGAACAAATATGGGCCTACCACTCATACTTCGGGTCGGTGCCCACGTATGACGTGATTAAGAAGTTTTCCGCAATACGCACCAGTAAACCAATGCCTACAACAACTTATTGTTAGAAAAAACCTTAAATCAACAATAGAAAATGCATTTGCTACACTTGCGATTTTTAAAGTACATAAGATAATAGAAATAAAGAAACCTTGATTGATTTATCTTCCTCTTCCTCATAGAATTAAAAGCCCGACCGTCGAAAAAGAGAGAAAGAACGAAAAGCGAATGTTCGGTTCACTTTCAGCGAATATTCGCTTTCATTATGGGCAAACGAATATTCGTTTTTCCTCCATTCACTTTCCGTCTCTTTCTGTCTCCTTCACATTCTTCACCATTCCTTTCTCCGTGAGCGGGCGAATATTCGGATTCATTTTTCTATTCACATTGCACACCCTAATCTGCACATAAAACGTTGTTATAAAATGATCCGCTATCAGTTGTACTGGTTTTGCTGGTTGCATGACAATTACACAGCGCTCATAATCGACGGAGTGCAAATATCGCTGCAGAGATAAGACATCACTGTCGTCGTTCATAACTCACGGGCGATAATGCGTAGTGAATTAGGTATCTGCGCGGACCTCTCACTGAAGGGAAAACCGAAAAAAGCAAGACTATGTGAGACCATTATTTTATGTATCTATCGCTATTCTAGCTTGTTTCGACCAATATATTGCTGTAAGTACCTGTATTTTATTATTTGTAATGAACAACGAGTAAATGTAAGCATCATACAGCGTGGTAGACGCGAATGTGGAAGAGCGTATCCTGTCGAGTCAACAGAACGTACATGTTGAGGAAGATGCAGAGCAGAAAGATTACGTACAGAAGCAGCACGCAGATATGGTGGATCTGCAGACCTTCGCATCGCAAAGCGAACGACGCCTTTCTACATTAACATCGTTGTTTTTTACCGCAGATGCGCGAAACGCACTAAGACGTGGAAGATTTTCAACTTCTGGGAAGCCTGAGAGAAGTACGATGATAAAGACCAACTTGTCGCAGCCATTTTATTCCCTGTTGTCGGAGGTCCCAGGCTGCGCGTACCTCCTCTGCCCACCTCTCCGCTTCTCGCTCGAGCTCCATGAGCTACAAATATGATCAGGTAGCTAAGTGAATACTTCCATGCATTAATAATAAGCGATAATAAGCGAACTATGCATTAAGAAGTTCCTACTTGGGATTAACGCAAGACATGTGAAAACGAGCTCCTCTCAAGGAAGATCAGATTACATTAAAGGGACATGGAAGCGAGAAATTTTTTTGAAATCTAGTATGGTTATACTTGTAAGATATGTTTCTTAGACGATAATGAACATAATAGCCTTTGAAAAATATTTTTAAAAATTTTTTGGAGCGAGAAGTATTTATTTGTTCCGGGAATAGCGCGATGCCATTTGCCTCGTTACTATGCGCTAAACGCAGTAAGACTGCGCCTTGGCTGGGAAACGATTTTTAGGATATCTCGCGAAGTAGACCTTTTTTGTGCACTCTGATTTTGGTTTTTATATTATTTAGGCGATAAACATTCATATGAAAGCCAATCTTTTTTGGCTTCCATGTCCCTTTAAAAATTCGTCGCAACAAGGATATATTGCCTGTCAGAATGTAGAAAATAAAATCGCAGCAAAACACTCCGTGTCTAGTCCATATCTGCGTCCTAAGGAGAGTTAAATGACGGTAGATAACTGTCGTGCTTATCTCTCTTCTTGTCTCCCCCCTTTCACTGTTCGAGGCCTTTTCGAGTTGGAAACAGGGAGGAGGGGAGGGAGATAGGAGACTGAAGAACGAGAACCGAAGAAGAACCCTCTACCACGTACGTACCACTTGTTTATATGTATGCATATATCTCTGCCATCACTGTATTCAAATCCTCGAAAGAGTGTGCAAAATAAAAAAAAAGGTTTTGAGTATTTACTGATGAACACTTTTTCAACAATAACAATGCTATGAATCAAAGAGAATAGAAATTAGACAAGTTGCTAATTTCTCAACCTTTATCGAATCCGTCTCGATACCACTACATGACGAGGCACGACAGGCGTAGTACTCATTTCCGAGGATATCGCCTTTTTCACCTCAATTGTAAATATGAGTGAATGTAGCTTTTCTACCAAATTCTCTCTACTCGTGTCTGAAATACAGAGATATGATAACTACGGGCACATATCGTTCACGGTACTTGATGGTGTTATGCACTCCGAATTTGGAAAAAGTTATTATGGTTTTTTAAATCTTTTCACCCGTTGTTTCTACCACAGAATTCCCACCAAAAGGGGAAGTGTCTAATAGCGAATTGGCAACTAATTTTGAATTTTCTCCACAACGGCTGCATGAATCTTCACCAAATTTTGGTAACTCTTTCTTCTGATGAGGAGGAGCTTACGTTTTTAAATCTGGCGAATTTTGACTCATTTTTGTGGACGCAGTGACGATAGATCACAGTGGAAACCGCTATTCGCTAATCGAACGCTAGGAATGCTGTGCTACGTGATACAGATGATCGGAAAGATATATAAATTAGTGTTGGCAAACCCGATAACGATTCCTCGGGTATTTTCCGCAAGACTGAACGAGAAGGAAAGAAACGAGAATATCGTTGACCTTTATGCATTCATATACCAGACCCGATATTCTCGCTCATTGCGAGAACCTCGCTATCTCATTCTTACCTCGTATCAGTCGGTCTGTCAATTTTTCCATCATCACAGAAAATGTGGATAAAAATCGGAGACTAAATTTGCACTCTCTCCAATACCGACGAAGAAAAAGTGACATAAGGAAGGCATACGAAGTGATCTATGGAGGCGGTAGACTTAGTCGAATAGTGCACTCGTTCTTTAAATTCAATCCATCTGTTATGAGAGGTGCTAAGTTTCGGCTAACCGATCTTGGAGCCGGCCATCGGGTTCGTACTGAATCATTTGCTGGCCGTGTCTCGAGAGAGTTCATTTCCATTCTACGAAATGGTGATATCCCCTCAAATATAAGAGATTTCCAAACTATTGTGTGTAGGGTTCTAAGCAAGACATGATAAGAGCGTGTTTTGCGTCAACCCCCCCCTCCCTCCTTCTCCGCTTTCCATTTCCCCATTCCCCATACCCCGTGCCCCAACACACGGATAAATGATATGATATCACTCTCTTGTCTTTTCTAGCAATAATTGAATTAAGCCGCACTTTAACAGGAGAACCACTAGGAATGAATCTCGTTCTGAGCGAGAACCTCGGTTGGAGAATGAGAGACCCGAGAATATCGTTGCACTTTATTACCACCTCATTACCGACGAAACTTTTTTTCTCGGGCGAGGAATGGGAGGGGGATCATTCCTGACCGAGGTTCTCATTATCGGGTTTGCCAACACTAATATAAATAAGAAAACCCCCGCATACTGCATCAATATAGTTCTATATTAACGTAATAGTCGCTGTATGCGGAAGTGATATGTTGTAATAAAATAGTCTGTGTAGCAGGTGACTTCACGAAATATGCTTGAGTTCACCCTTTCACGCCTATGGGCACATATCGCTCAGCAATCCTTTCGCGTTTTCAGCACCTACCGTAGGATGGAGACAGATGGCTTTGCGATACGTACGCGTTGTCGTTATGAGAATGAGAGAGTGCATGAGCGAGTGAGCACACTCCAGCTCGTAAATGATCAGAAGAAACTCTGGAGAATACATACGATTCCTATTTACAGAAAACACACCATGGAGAACGGGATATTGCTTCAGCGTTAACCATGGAAATGAGAAGATCAGTATCAGAGAGAAAAGTGGTACGACGATGAAGAGCGTTGGAATTGTTGCCTGAATACACAAAATTTATCGAAAACCGAAGATAAATTACTTCAGCAACGCTTAATTACATTTAGTGCACACTTTTTTTCATTGAATGGCATTGAAATGATCTTTTTTATTGAATGACATTATCCCGCAATTCCCGCATCCCAACCGCACTGGACAAACCTGGACAACAAGCTTTAGCGTCATGTCTTTGTGATAGCCCTTCGCTTTCGTGCTAAGGTGAACCGTTCTGGCAAGTGTACGGAAAATGTGAGAGCATATCTGCAATTTTTTCCTTCAATTTTTGAGGGAATAACTGTTGCAACAGGATGATGCCGCCCCCCTATATTGGGTCATGTAAGCAGAACAGAAATACAACGCAATATATTAATACGGCATGCCCAAAAGAAGGCAAAATTAACTATCATCTTATCACCGTTAAGCGAAAGATAGCGCTTATTGTCATTCATATACGCAAACGATAAATAAAGCAGCTACCACTCACAAAGCTCAGAAATCCGATGCTTGACACCAAAGTGAAGAGTCCCACAAATATGAAATCGCCGCCGCGAGAGCCAAAACAGCCAAGCCCGCTCAGGTAATGAGAATTGGTGACGTTGACCTGAACTTGTAGAGCTATGAAGAAACTATGCAGTCGAATTTGTATCGAAACGACACGCTTCTCTATAGAACGCGCAGCATCCCGCGCGGTGAAGAATGTGCCTAATAGCGAATTCACTACCATTTTTCAATTTTCTCAAGATTGACTAAACTAATCTATGCCAAATTTTCGGAGGGTTTAGAATCCATGACGACGAACTTTACTTTTTCAAATTCAGAATTTGTCGTTCACTGGTTCGCCCACAGGATCGGATCCTATGCACGGAAACCGCTATTCGCTATTAGAACGCTTGGAATGCTGTGTAACGGTAGATTTTTAAAGGCTCCTTCAATTTAAATAAGTTCTGTAACTGAGGAGAGCTGAAGAAAATGATGAAATGGCTAACGGCTAAGAATATATTGCAAATGATGAATTACGATAAATCTTACTTCCTGTCGACTGATATCAGAAACTTCTTCGTTCGAAGCCATCACGGACTGAATGAACACAATCACAATGATCACAATAACTTGAAAAGGTCACAATAACTAGTAGAAAAATCGAAATCCAACCCATAATTCAGCTCCAACAAAGACAAAGTAAACGTATAAGAAGGAGATGCAGCCGCGGTATAAAGTCTTGCTGAGCTTGAAGATAGAATCGGGCATCATTATTACCTGTTGGAAGAGTTACTCTTCTAAGGTTTTTTTAAAGAAATAAATTAATATTTTTATCCTTTAAAGGAGCCGTACCACGAGTTTCTGGCCGTATTAGTTCTTCACGTCATTCAAGAGATCTAATCATGCTGAGCGGGTATTCCGAGTTTCATTCACTCTCAGCAGAGTAGTGAAGGTGCAAAGAGCGACGCGCTTTTCACAAAATCGTGTATATTAGATGACTGAGATGGGATACAACTATGATTCACTGACAAAACGATTTTTCACATTGTTGTGATTATCTTAAGAAAAAGAACGACCACAAAAGATGAGCGGAAAGGCCTAAATTGCATGTCAGGGAAGCCCGCGAATTCAAAATGCTACCGTACACCTGGGCCGGCTCCTTTAAAGCGTACTAAAGCTTATCAAAGCATACCTGATGACGGTAAAGAAAGCATGTGCCGTACGGTGGAGCAGTGCAGAGAAAAAGCGTCAGAAATACAACCTGCAAATACGAAGATGCGTGTATAAGTCACATTTTCAGCATGCATGGTTGTTGGTATTATTAATGACAGAAGTGCTTGCTTACGAATCCGACGCGTCCCTGCACTCCAAATTGCCCGAGCAGAAGGTCGCTGTAGAAGCAATGTGTAGGCCGAAGAGGTATTGGCGAATAGAGAAAGTTTGTGTTCGCATCGGTTAACGCGGACGAAAGCTGACAAATGTATATATTATAAAATCGACATATATTGTAGGCTCGGGTGTGCAAAATTTGTAAGCTCATTGTCCAAATTTGTTCGTCAGTTTAGAGACACCATTCGTCTCTAAACTCGTTTCTGATTTCTCCTTTTCAATCTCCAGACTTTTTTTCGCAAGACGCGACGCGCGCGCCTAAGTGCGCGTGAATATAGTTTTGGTGCGCGCAAAAAAGTCTGGAGATATGCCTGTTTATACTGTAGCAACACAGATGAGGTTGAGCTGACTGACTGAACTTTTCAGCGATTTCTCGTTTCTCTTCGCCATACCACGAGCATTAGAAGATACTTTCGATAGGCCGCTGCGGCCTTGTCAGAATGCCGAATAACGAGATACGAAGTGAATATGGACACCGGCACTGACATAATTCCGATAGCTTGCTTGAAGTATGAAATGTAAAAGAGTAGAGAAGGATTCGGACGAAGATCTTCCCATTGTGCCATCTACAAGCACTACAATAAGCCGGCATCATTTAACACCGTAAACAAAGCAAGGATTATCTACTATACGGACAGCTACATCTATAACTGTATGTTCCGTCAGTAAACTCATTCCAACGTTGCTTGCACTCTCTTCATACAGCTTCGCTCTCTCGTCGGAAGTAGGAATGAGACGACTGGCGGAGCATTTTCGTCAACCATACTCTCCAATCTATTACAGCCAATCAAAACATTAGATACTCTAAAATCTAAGCAATCAATCTAAAGGCTGTCAAGCCAAAGCTGAATGTGAAGCGAAATACATGTGCAATTACAGCCAATCAAAACATTAGATACTCTAAAATCTAAGAAATCAATTAAGAAAATTATGCTTTCGGATGAAAGGTTGAAAGAAATGTTTGCTCGAAATCGAAATTGTCGAGAAATTGCTCAGCTAGGTAAAAGAAAGACAGGTGCTTTGAGAGCTAAAGAGGCTAAAGTGTGTTAGTAGCATTGTCTAGTACACTGAGCAAAAATTCACCACAAATATCACCACGAAATGCACTTCGGGAATAAATTCCCCAGCCCGTAAGGGATTAATTCCCCCCAAAGCCAAAAATTCCCCAGCCGGCTGGTTTATATTTCCGAAGTGCAAATCGTGGGGAAATATTCCCCACAAATTTCTCTGAGTTTACATTGGAATATTGAATTATCGTTCGATCGAAGATGTTCCGTCATAGTCTTATTCTTGCACAAGAAAATAAGACGCATCCGACAGTACAGAGAAAAATTTTAGAGGTCAGAGAGCGACGAGAGCGACGAGGAAACAATTGTTCGAACACCACCCCCATCACCTCTCCCGTTGCTCGAATCAGTTGATGGAACGGCAAGACAGTTGCTTGAACAACTTTTGTCCTCTTCTTTTGAGCATCTCGGTTATATTTTTTCAATGTCGGCCTTGGCAAAGAGTCACCATCTAAATATAAACAATTTTTCAAAACCATAAAGCTCATGCAATATGATTGTTCTGTCCGGCGTGGACGTGGCTCCTTCTTTCATCTCCTGGAGCAATGCAGTTGTGTTGTTGTTTCGCATTCTAGCCTCTTCTTCTCCGTCTCACTGGCTAACTCTCCGCTACGTGACCTAGGCGTCCGCAACCCAAGCTAGGCAAGGCGAGTGGGAGCTATTCGATAGACTTTACTCCAGGAGGAAGAAAGACAAGCGTCCTCACATTGATTCTCGCGCACTTTTCTCCATCCCTTTTCTCCCCCCCTGCGTGCGCATTTCTGGACGAGTGAGTGAAAAGAAAGAATGGGCCAGGCGTTTGGATATGGCGGAAGGGGGGGGGGAAGGGGTCCCTCTGCTTCTCTCGGATCTCCTCCTAGCCTTCTCTATCTCTGTCCTTATGCCTTGCGCCTTTTTCTCTTCTTTTCTCTCTCCGTCCAATCTGCATCTAGGTATGCCCAAACACAACACAACGGCCTATCCATCCTCCTCCTCCTCCTCCCGCTACGTCTTCGATCTTTTGCATCCTTACTGCATTCCAGCTTACTCCCCGCCTGCAGCCTTCCCTCCCTATCTAGCATCCCTCCGTTAAAGTGATTACTCGGACGGGACTACGCTATTGCACCGCGCATGCTTAGGAAAACTAATGAAGGATGCCATAACAATGGCCATTCTTGTTGCAGATGAACATCACAAAAAGCTAAATTCAATAAAAAAATACTTTCCTGCTCCTTTAGACTAGGGTTGGGCAACTGTGATAAAGTGCATCATTTACATGCTCTTTCGCCTCTCGTCTCTTCTTTAGCCAACGCTTTCTCGTGGTGTGCGGTGATGTAAATGATGCACTTTATGCCACGGTTGCCCAACCCTACTCTAGACACCGTTCATTGCTTATGCGGCTCTCCCCTCGTCTTTTCCCCTTCTCGTTTGCCTCCTCTCGTTTCCCCTGCTCTTCACTTGGCCGCTTCTCAATGAAGATTAGCCTCGAGCGTCGTTGCCAGTGTAGCTGCGTTGAGACATTTCTGACAATCGACTCGCACAGTGTTCTGACTACAGTGAAAATGTTAGGCGAACGAGATGACGAAAAATAGCACTGATTTCGGTAGGAACTCTCGCACGGAAAGCACCGTATCCTAAGCATTTTGGCTCGTTCGCTTCACATTCAGAACACTGTGCGCCCTGGACATGCGTCGCGTACATAGATGCGCCATCGTGGAACGCTTGATTTTTGAAGTGACATTCAGCTTTATATAGGGATGCAATCGTTTCAAATCGTTCGTTCGTTTCATCAAAACCCCAATTGCATGTAGATTGATGAAATGGTGTTATTCCCTTTATATGCTGCTATAGCTTCTTTACGAGCATTTCGATTAATATTTAAAGGAGCCATACCACGAGTTTCTGGCCATATTGGGTCTTTACGTCATTCAGTAGATCTAACCATCCTGATCGGGTATTTCGAGTTTTATGCGATTTCATTCACTCTCCGCGGAGTACTGAGGGTGCAAAGAGCAACGCGCTTTCCAAAAAATTGGATATATTATTTAGCTGACTCAGATGAGATAGAGTCCCACTTCACAGATAAAAGATTTTTCACGTTGCTCCGATCATTTTAACAAAAAGAACGGTGGGAAAAGATGAGCGGAAAGGCCTAAATTGCATATCAGGGTAGCCCGCGAATTCAAAATGCTACCGCACTCGTGGGCCGGCCCCTTTAAAACAAATTCACCTGCAGACGCAATTTCCTTACAGGGGTATTCAAATCTTATCTCCGATTTTTCATATTATTGATCACCTCAAGGCCCCTCCTACCCACTTCTTAAAAGTTGGGATAAAGTGGGAAGACGCCCGCAGTGAAGTAGAAAGTACAATCAAAGGAACCCTGATGAAGTCTTCGCTTTCGACTTTTGCATAGGGGCTAGTTGTCCGCGACCAGGCGTACGTGCTCTTTGCAACCTCTCTGCGAATTCCCTCGCTGAAATGCACAGGCTAGCCTCGATCGCTATTATCCCCCGTGTACCAAAACAACACACCGGCTGCGCATCTCTCTCTCGCCTTCTTCCCTTACTCGATCATCCCCCTTCTCTTTTGTAGGATTGTTGTGGCGCACAGCATTCCAAGCGCTCCAATATCGAGTAGCGGTTTAGGATCCGATCCTGTTGGCGAACCAGTGATCAAAAAAATCTGAATATAAAATCTTGAGTTCATTGCTATGAGTTTAAGAAGTGCTGAAAATTTGGTGTCGATTCGCTTAGCCGCTCTTGAGAAAATTCAAAAGTAGTGGTCAACTCGCGATTAGACACATTGCTGTCTAGCGCACTCTTGCAAGCATATTTTTCCTTATTCCCGAATCACCTATGATGATTCTCGCCTTGGCCATCAGGACATATGATGACCTCATAAATTAGAGCTGGCATGACTACAATTCGCTTTTGTAGTTGAGAGTGTGCGGTCTCGTACTCCTCCGTCCCTCTCGTATCTATCTTTCGTAGATTGTAGCCCTCGCCTTCATTATCTCTTCCTGTCCCGTGAGTTCTTTCACAATCATTCGGAGAGTATATATTAGCAGGCCGGCAGAGATGATGACATTGCTGGATGATTCACTGTTTTCGCATTGTTATTAGTTCCCTTGATTCGTATTTTTAAGTGAAATAATTTGTTGAACGAGCTTTTTCATTAATCTAAAAGTAAGAAATGCGATCTCGTCGCTTCCTGTGACATTTCGCAGCGAGAACAAAATGCCGAAAACAAGGGAAAAGACTGCATCTTCCCAATAAGCAAGCGCGCGCTCTAGAGAATCGAGCTTGTGAGAGAGTGGAGGAAAGAAGAAAAAGGAAGAGAATATGAGGGAGCGCGAAAAGCGGAGAAGAGAGGAGAAGAAGAGGGAGGCAGGGAGGAAAAGATAAGGCATGCGAGCTGCTGCTACTGGGCATGATGGAACAAGCATTGAGAGACTAGAGGGGGAGAAAGAGGGAGAGGGGTTATGCATCTCAATGACGAGCGTACTTCCTGCCTAGATAAGCCCCCCCCCCACTGCTCCCTTTCTGTCTGGGTTGGACGCGTCGCGTTTCATTCGAGTTTTGGAGTTATTTTTATTGTTGTTTTGTAATGATAACTAGTCTATATCTAAATAAGGAACGTCTCTTCTTTCGCTGTAGCGTCCACTGCGTACACGAGCTTTCGTGCCCGAGAGATGCAATCCTTTCCTCTTATTGCAAAGATCATGCATGTGGCTGAAAAAGAGCCAAGCCGTCTACGTGATACGATTATCGGGAGGGGGGATGGTGGGCTGTTTGTGTTTGAGACTCCGACGAGACTCTCCGGTTGTGTTCCTCCTACTGGCCCGTTCCTCGTCTAGTTTCTATTTTGTCCAGTTTTAAATATTAATTTCCCTAATTCGCTATTACTTGTGATCCTTTACCTATTCAAAATCCAGTCTAGCTTTGGACTTGCCTTGCTTTTGTTTCTTTTCGCTATCGAACATCGAGCGATAGCCATGTATTCCGCACAATACTCTGTCTTTTGCTTCGCATTCATCCGTAGGCTGTAAACGGCCTCGATCCAGTCCCTGTTGTTGTGCTTTCCCTCGGAAAGGTATCCCCACCCAGAAATCACCTCGCCTCCCCCCCCTCAACGGCCTGCTAGATATACGCTGTTGTTCGGTCTGAACGTTCACGACCTCTGCTTCTCTTGTATATATATGTCTGTGTTTGTGTGCCTATCTCTGCGTTATCACCCAACCCCCCC
>LS847402.1:20266-34366 GCA_900490955.1 Micoletzkya japonica | reverse complement strand
CCCCGATAGCAAGTCGTAGTATGCCTGATCTGTGATCGATCGCACGCTTATTAGGCGGCTTTGTCGCATTTATTCGTACCGTCTTAAAATCAATCCTAGAAGCCGGCTAAGTTATCGTTGAGCTGTGTCTATCGCGACGCGCGCACGATACGTGTGGAATCCCCGCTCGTCGCTATCCGCTTTGCTCGCTTGTCTTTGAACTTGGGGCCTGTGAGCGATGTCCAGCCTAGCAACGGCGGACCATTCTAGACATTGTCCTTATCACCCTGCATACCTTCACCGAACCATTACAACTACTCGTGCTAGCACCCCTTCTGCCTCTCATACTAAGCTCAAATTGGCACGTCAACCATTACTAGCTGTGCATCTTCTTCCGTGAGCGATAGTACGCGAATCGAAAGGTAACGCCTAGTGGACGGTATAAGCCGCACTGTTCTGCTCTCCATTTCTCCCGTTCCGCCGCTTTCACTGTTATTTTCTCGCTATTCCGCAAATGTATCGCTTTCCATTCTTCCGGTGTGCCAGCGAATTGTCACTAATTTTGACAAAAAAGCTCCGCCAGTAATCTCATTGCTGCTTTGTTTCGACTCTCTTCGTACCGCTTCGGTCTCTCGCCGAAAATAGGAATAGAACTTTATCGTCAACCATTTTATAGTGGTATAAACCGATCCGTCAGCTTCTTCCGTTCCAAAATGAGTCTAATTCTCTCACTTTTGCACACTCTCTGGTCTTATATTCGAAATGATTTTCCGACGGGGATCTTTTTAATCCACTATGCATTTATCGCTCTCCAGCCGACCCCGCTCAGCGTCGAATTCGTACACACTCCGCTTACGCACCGTATTTCTCGCTTACCGCCCCGCGACGGTCATAGTAATCCATCCGGTGTTAGTCTCCTTCTCTCCCCCCCCCGTCCCTTCGCTCGCTGCTGTTTTCGCGCTCACGGTAGTCTCCTCCTGCGCGTACATATTACTACAACTCGCATATCGGTGCTATGAGCGAATTCGCATTTATCTAGGTTGTTAGGGTGCAGTGCCTAATGGAGGTCCTCTTCCAGACTCTCGTCGCCGTCGGATCGGTGTGCTGTCATCGATGGAGCGAGACTACGGCTACTGGACGCGCTACGACGACGAGGAGGACATGGAGGAGGAGGAGGAGGAGTACGAGCAGAAGCCCATCATCGCCAAGTACGGGACCGCGAGGTGAGCGATCGCATTGATGAAAACTAGGGTTCTCTTTTGAGTCCTTTTCCCCGTTATGTCGCACGCTTCTTTAACTATCGGAACATCCCCTATATTACTGAAAATGGCTCAGCAAGAGAACACTAACGGAAATGCATACACTTCAAAGCTACACTGAGCTAACAAGTAGGGAAATCATGACGGACACGGACAACTATAACTATAATCGCCTTGATGCACGGCCTGTAAACGTGTGGGCGATGACAAGACAAGACCGTCAAGCATTAGTCGTGCTGTCAAACGCTTCTTCAACTGCTTTGTGGGAGCTTCTCTCTCTACGTGTATATGCATACGTACGTATGAAGGCCTCAAGCTTTGTGCAATGATCAGGCGACGGCGTTAAGGGCCGCGCGTCGCCTGTTATCAGTACTGTTTCCATTTGCGATAGATCGACGCTATAACGACGGCGTTTAATTGCCCTTGGAGCGTGTCCAGCCTGGCCGCTCTCTAAGCAGAAGAATGGAGCGCGGTTGGAGATTGGCAATCGAAAACGCATTCCTCTGATCGTGTGAGCTTACAAAATACGTACGTGATAGCATACGTACCCGTCAAGTCGTCTAAGGCAAAGATGATTGCAGCAAACGGATTAGAAATCATCGTTCTCGCCGGTCTAAGCTCTCCTTATCGCCGCTTTTGTCTTTCAACTGTGGATTGAAGCTACGAAGCAGATCAGGGACCAAACTCATTGCAAGACACTCTACCACCAACTTGCATGTTGTGTGGTATGACAAATAACGGCTTACTTTTCATTGACTAGGTGCAAAGAAAGCTAAATAAAAAGGACAAGCCAAAACGGAGATCACAAGATCGGCTGCCCTATCGCTGCCATTGGACGCTGGCAACATCTTTACTGCGTCCATCGCGTCTAGTCTGTCAGTTTCAATGACGATAACTTGCTTGTTTCCATGAAAAAGTAGACCACGTGCCCCTTACTAAAGTCGCCCGTTACTTATCGGGCACAGCTTATCGCTTTTACACGACTATCTGCCCTGCACATTCCAACCTCGGGCTCCTATCGTTATAGCGTAGTTTATCGCGGCGGGTAACTCTTCAAACTGCAAAGCGTCCTCCTCCATTCAGGCGGAGCTTTTTGGCAACTCATTAAAGGAGCGAGACCACGAGTTTCTGGCCATATTCGCTCTTTACATCATTCAGTAGATCTAATCATTCTGATCGGGTATTCCGAATTTTATGCGATTTCATTCACTCTCCGCGGAGTACTGAAGGTGCAAAGGGCAACACGCTTTTCATAAATAAGATATATTAGCTGACTGACATGAGATACAGCACCGATTCATTGACAAAGCAATTTTTCACAGTGTTCCGATCATTTTAAGAAAAATAACGATCGGAAAAGATGAGCGGAAAGGCCTAAATTGCAATATCAGAGTAGCGCGCCAATTCAAATCTTACCGTGCTCTCCTTTAAGCAAAACGCCATTGAGGTGATGGCGGACTGATGTTGGCCGCCATACCTCGCCTAACCGAATTATTCTCAAAGTACGCCGACTCTTCTCTATTCGCGTGCATTCAGAATAGGCAGTCTGTTCTATGAAATAACTCGTTTGCTCTCAGCCGCACAAAACACCTGCTCACAGGGGCCCAGTCTGCTCCAAGCCAATTGGCTGGCGAGAGACAAGGAAAGTGAGAAGGCGATTAGGAGTCCTGAGCTCGGCCTTTTATCAGAATAAGCTGCTTTCCGGACTCCGCGCCTCGAAACAATTCTCGGCTGCTATATTGAAAGAGAAAGTCTATCACGGACAAGCTTCCTGCTTTGGTGTTGCTATGAAGCAACGCAAGGTGTTACGGCGTTTTAGTGAATGCGCTGATACGGGAAAACAAATGCCTGATGTTGCTAGAGGAAATCGGGCGATCGACGAGGGATTCCAAACTGGTAGATGATGGAGGAGATCTTCAACAGCGTTCTCTCCAATGCAACACTACCCTATCACATCAACGTGTCACTACGCATGAAAATCAAACAACTAGATACACACACACTATGAGCGGAGCGTAGAAATCGAACGGTTTTGCTGGTGCAGGTCAATGCGCTTGCCGCTTCCTTCATCTCTCTCTCTCGCTGCCTTGCCACTCTTGCCTCCTCTCTAGCTCTCCGCGCACCACCCTCTATGCGTTTGGTTACTGCTCTCGATAGGGCTACGGAGTTTTTCCCGCTCGCACGCCTCTGAACGGAATCTCCGTTTTCGCGCTAATATCGACCTCTCTCGGGTACCGCAAAGAAGAGCTTTCGCGGCGACCTTGGGAGCTCTTCAGCAGCACATCACACTTCTCGCTCAGTTTCTCATCTGTTAATTAGTTGACAGTGATCGATTCACCGTCGAATGATTCATTCCATTTTCTCCCCTTGCTGTGTTACCTTTCGTTTGCTTTGTTGATTAGCGCCACTTGCCGCCTTATGATACCTGTCGCAAGCGGGAAAGCGCGTTGAGGAAAGAGTTAACTCCCCAAAATTGCACTCTTAAGCTCCTCCAATCAACATTTCGAGAAGATGTTTGACTTTCATCAAGCCAAACGCGTAATACACTCATGAAATCCCACCCCTAACAGGACTGTTTGTTATCATCTCGTGGGCTCTAAAAGTGACAAGGATCTGCGCGAGTCACGTCCATGCCCCGGCTGTCTTGTTGTGCATTAGAAGCACGCTTCAGAGCGTCTTTACCCTTATCGCCCTTTTTGAGAAGCTCAAGTCTAGCCTTGCAGTTACCGCATGCCACTGGTCCGGGAGGTGATGCTGGCCGCGTCGTCGGCCTCGTCGACTCCGTCGTACACGATTCGCGACCGGCCCTCCGTCTCCTCCTCGTCCGCCTCGTCGCCGCTCTCCTCCACCGACAGCGGCGCCATCTGCGCCGTGTGCGGGGATGGCCACGCCAAGCTACACTACGGAGTGAGTCCTCATTGCTTTATTCCCCTGGTTGTTCAACAAGTTCATAAAGTGCATCATTTACATGCATATTTTCTTGGGGTATGCGGTGATGAAAATAATGCCCTTTATGAACCGGTTGGCCACCTTTATAGGAAATCCCTTCTTGATTCTCTGTTTGATTGAGAGAAGAGCTCTCTCAGGTGCTGGCCTGCTACGGGTGCAAGGGCTTCTTCCGGCGGACGCTCACGGGAAAGTACCGGTACGCGTGTCGGTTCGGCAACAACTGCGTCGTGGACAAGTACCAGCGGAACTCGTGCCGCTACTGCCGCTTCAATCGCTGTCTCGAGGTCGGCATGGACCCGAAAGGTGAGCAATCGGCCGGTCCCGAACTATAGGTATACCTAACATGCATGTGCCAACAACTCGCAAGGCCGGAGACAAGATTGTAGTCCCAGTCTAAAGATAGCACCGCGCGCATTAGGCCAAAGCAGTCGCCACGCGACTTTGTGATGTTCAGTGCCATGTACTGCGTTTTTTTTCTCAAGAGCTCATCCACGGTTTATCAGGCTTCCGGGTCTTCCACAGAATACACTGGAGCATGCCTTTCTGTGATACAGAGAAAGCTGTTGCTCAGCAGAGAGCCTGGTACATAAGTCAACAAAACCTATACCATATTTTCAGCTGTCCGGCCAGATCGCGATCCTACAGGCAACCAGCGGACACCGCGGGCGCGAAAGCACAAGCTAGCCGACGACCTCCTGTGCCACATGGTATATAATATGCTAATATGTTAAATATGCCATAGTGTCGCATTGGGGAATGGGGGATGCGACACTATCGCATGCCCCATCTCACCTTTTATGAGGGGTATGCGATACGATCGCATTTCTATGGAAGTTTAGCCGCTGGCTGCGATACTATCGCTATCGCAACGCGCAACCCTAGTCTATAGTGCATAGCTTCCAGTTCTGGATCTCTCTTGGCTGGTAGATTTTTGTGCAAGAATCTGATCCAGATCCGCCTGCAATCCGACGATTGGACCAAGAAGCTTCCCGTCGAGGTGCGGATACTGTTGATGCGGTTGATGAACGTCGAGGAGAAGGTACGTGCGCTTTCGTTCGACTTAGGTTACGACCTACCATGTATGTCAAAGTCGAGTGTGCGGTCTAATCAGAATTCGTCGACCGAAATCCGGTGATCCTGACGTGTGCGCTGTACTGCGGAATGTGTTAGGCTGTGCCTAGAAGACCGACGAGAGTAGTATGAGCGATAAGCGAGACGTTATCACGCTCCCTCCTATTTCTGCACTGTAACGATGAAACGGGAGGACGATATGCGACGGTTTATGTAGCCTAATACAATCGAAGCTCGTGCACAGTGAGCTCCAAAAGACGTTTGCTGCTCCTAGTGGAGGCATCCTGCAAACAATGGAAAAATATTGCCGAAGAAGTTACAAGATAAAGCGCATGGAATATATTGGCGTTAAGTATACATATATAAGATGGCTCTTTAAGGTGATGAAGGGCGACGATTCGGTCGGACGCAAGGACCCCGTGCCGGAGAAGAAGAAGGCCATCACGTTGCGGGATATGTTCGAGCAGCGGCCCGCAGTCGATGGCAGGACGGAGGTGAGGGCGACCATCCCACAACACGTGCGTACAGAGACCAGCTGGAGAATCGACTGCAGGCGTTACTGGCCGCATCATTCGTGTCTGATTTTGCGCATGCTTTCTGCATGCCTGTCCAGAAGCTTTATCGATATGAAAACCGGCTTGTAAGGAGGCCCACAATGCGTGACGCTTCGCATCGCATTGTTCTCTGAACCCCCTAATGCACTCCCTGTGTCTCAACCAGCGCAGGATTATGACGTTGAGCTAGTCGCTTCCTCTTCCTCCCCTTCCCGAGCCTTCGTGTGGCGAGTGCGCCGTGCACCTAATGCTACTTACTGGCACTTCCTGCCTGCCTGTTTAGCATACGTGCTGCGGCAGCGATACGCTCGGGTGCACTCGTACCGGGGCTCTAACACTCCGTCCGGATTAGCGGTCGGTCACTGGCTCACTGAGAGAATTCGAGAACAGCCACACTTGACTATGCTAATGAGTGCGACATGCCAACCAGACCTCTAATATCACCAAGAAGAATGGAGATATCGAATAGTGTTCGTGAGATAACGCATCCTGTTCAGATGGCCTACGAGGCGTTTCGGATGGCCAAGGTGGAGGACCTGTCGCAGATTGCCCACCGAAGGGCGATCGCCTCGGTCGACTGGGTGGACGCGTTGTCGGAGATCGGAGACCTCAGCCATACGGAGGACAAGGTACCTACTGTGACAACGAAGATTCGATGGCGAATAGCATGATGAATACAATATACCTAAGCAAGATCATTACTAAGATCTCAGTATCCTTTCGCTCCTCCCAGGTGACGCTGGCCAAGAACTGCTACTCGCCGCTGACCGTCTTCAACTTCTCCGTCCGAACGGCGCAGCACACGAAGAACCCGGACATCCTCTGCCTGGCCGGCCGCTACTTCGTGCCGCGCAAGCTGCCTCCCGAGTTCAACGAGCAGAAGTGAGCATAGATTGAAAGTATTACTCTCTTCATGCCCGCTCCGCTCTCTCGTCGGAAGTAGGAATGAGACGAGTGACGGAACATTTTCCTCAACCATCACCCGGAAACAGAATACTATACCGTCAAGCTAGTAAATTGTGGGCCGTGTTTGAAACACTTGAAACAAGCCCATATCTCGGCTGGGAAAGGTCGTACAGAGTTCTGGTTGGAATTTTTGGAATTCTCAGGATGAGATCTACTTGTGTATCAAGTTTGGTGATGATTAGACAACTTTAAACCGGTTAAAACGGCTTTTATCTTAGAAATCCCGATAAATTCTCGCTATCCCAGTTCGAACCTCTCCAATGCCACATTTTTACGTTTTAAAGGTCTTTAAGCTTGAGGAATCGTTACCAAACTTGATACACAAATAGATCTCGTTCTGAGGATTCCAAAAATTCCAAGCAGAACTCTGTACGACCTTTCCCAGCCGAGATATGGCCTTGTTTCAAGTGTTCTGCTTTACTCCGGCAAAGTGCAGAATCATTGAACCACCAAAGACACCACCTTCGATAACACCTTCATCAAGTGCCTCGTAAAAGCGGCGGTGTCGACAAAGATTGAGACAACGATTGCATGGGTGCGAACATCTGGTTGCTATCGGCTCTTTTTGGTTCGACGAAGTGTTATAATCTTTGGCGCAAATACCATTCTATACATAGACGGGTGAGATACACGGTGTCGTTAAACCCGTGAATTTATCGCTTTTCATTGCATACTCCGGAGACAATCAAGTGTGTGCTTTGGCTGAGAATAGCTTTAATGGGCGGTCGTGCACGCATGAGAGCCAAAGAATGCTCTGCGAGCTATTTGGCGGACGGAAAAGAAAACACGGTGTGCTGGGGGACAACATATTGCCCGTACATCACGAGAGAGCGAGAGAGTGCTGCATTCAAATGAGCATCGGGTAGTTTCGGCTAGACGTAAAAACAAGAGTGTTAATTCATGCGGAACCGGCTCAACAGTGCACTGATCTCTTGAAGCGATAGAGTTGCAACTTTCTCTACATGGGCTAAATGTTCGCAGTGCTACATCGTCTAAATCTTGAACTAAGTAAGATGAATTGCAGCCAACTCTCGAACAACCTGATCGACCGGTGTCTCAACGAGCTGGTCGCGCCGCTGCGCAAGATGAACCTGATGGAGGAGGAGATCGTCCCGCTCAAGGCCATCATCATCCTTGATCCGAGTAAGCTTATTTTACTACCCGACCACGAATAGATAGGTAGATAGTTTGTGCAGTTCACAAGGAAATCCGAATAATACGCGAAATATAGTGTAAAGAAAGAGGCGACAACAAATATGACATGACTTAAAGGGCCCCTCCTGGCAATATCTACCATATACGTTTTTTGACATCATTGGATAGCTCACAATGTTCTGAGTCTCATCCTCTCTCCTTTTTAGTTGAAACTTCGCCGTTGCTGAGAAAAGCTGTGCAAAAAGATTTCTCTCGCTGTCTGCGTCTCTTCATTTCTCTCTTGTCCCTCACAATCAATCTACCGCTCTTAATTGGGTTATCTCTTGAAATGAATGAGATGGTTAGAGGGACCCTTTAAATGCCTAAGAACGCAGCCTTTTGCAGATGCGAAGGGCCTCACTGCCGACACGAGGACGCGCGTTACGGAACTCCGCGAGAAGGTCCAGGACATGCTCTACCAGGTGACACCAAAGCGTTTCCATTAGCTGCCAAGACTGCGAATCAGCTCATACAGTGGAATAAGCTGTTACTCTGATTCCAAAACGAGTCAAATTCCATCACATTTGCACACTCTCTGGCCAGATATTCGGAATGATTTTCCGACGGATCTTGTTAGTTCACGATATCGTGCAACTACCGTAGGTGATTCGCGAGTCGCACAGCAGCAGCTCAGCGAGCGGGCGATTCGGCAACCTGCTCCTGCTGCTGCCCACAGTCTCGGTGAGTAGCCCTTCAGCTATGCGGAGTACGCGACCCCCCTTCAGAGCCTCTCCAACGTCATGAGCGAGAACATGCAGTTCTGCCAGACCTTTGGCGGCCGCGCAGCGAGTGAGCCTATTCTTATGATATAGGTAGTTCCCCGCAGTCGGTAGTCCTGCGTTATAGAGTAGGCTGTTGACCTCATTTCCAATTTGCAACCCCGAATTCATACACTAAATTCGTATGAAAAAGCTACGGTTCTTGTGCACTTTCGATTGCGCGATATCTATATCTATCAGGTGATCCCCTGCTAGCGGAGATGTTCGGCGACTTCAAGCTTGAGGAACCCCGTCTTGCCTCGTCCATCTCGCCGCCCATCCTCTTCGAGAACCCCGCCGACATCACGCTCGATGTCAGTGACCAGTCGTCGCTTATCCACCTATGCACAGACACGTTGATGTGAAAGTGATATGTGCCGAGCACGCGGGCTGATCGTTCCAAACGAGACTGCTAAGAACGATCTTCACCCCGGTCGCCGTGGTGGAGAAGTGGATATTTACGCCAATATTGATTAGATGCGCCGTTCTAAGCGCGAATATTCAGTCTCTGCAGACGACGTCGCCCCTTCCCGAGCCGGGGTCGTCGTCGAGTATCCGTGGCCGGCTGGCCTCCAACCACCGGGTCGACGCCTCGACGCAGACGGAGACCACGCTCAACGCGCACTCCCTCATGAGCGGCTGCTTCTCGCCGTCACACGTAAGCACCAGAGCCTGATGCGTTTCATCATGAACTAGTCATTGTGCTGAGTTGTCCGCACAAGTACGAAATCTGTGCAAGCGAGTCATTTTCGCCTATACGCTGCATTGAGAGAGATAGCCTTTATCGGGGTTCGTAAGGAAGGGGAATTCCAAAGAAGGGAGGTGAGGAGATCTTCGTAAGAAAGAAATCTCCAAAAACCAGACCCGAGGCTCAGAAGTCTTGAAGTGGAAAGCTTCTTGATCTTCTCTTAGCGATACTTCCCCAAGAACGCTACATCTTGCTAGGGGAAGGAGCTGCTCTTGGTTGAAAGACGAAAGTGGGAGAGACGAATTGAGAGCCGACCACGCGCCACGAGGACAGAAAGACCGAATAGAAATACGCTGCATTATCTTATTGTTAGTCGCGCAGCGATTGTGAATGAAAGCATGATCATTGTGCTGATCTTTACTTTACTCACCCCTTAAAAATAACTGTTAAAGGTCTCTCGCGCAGAACTCTAATGAGCACGCCCTAGACACTACAAGCGAGATGACTTTTCCACTCGAGATATACTCGAGATGATTGCTCTTGAAGACATCACTCACTAGTGACTCAGCTTGCACCATTGAAACCATCAATCGGGGAAACCTTCTTTATTGGTGTAAGCAAAAGCATTTTTTCCAGCTGATGAACGATGCGTTCCCGAACCTGCTGGATGACCTCGACTCCGTCTTCCCTCCCTCGGGGTCCCTTCTAGACCTGAATGGCTGCGACGACCTCCTCGCGCTGTGCAACGAGCCTTGAGTAGAGCATACGATTCGCGTTGTCGAAGAAGTGGTTATGTTTTAGGCTGTATATAAAATGGCAGACCCATCGCTTATACAGATTTGGGTGAAACGAATTCATCAAAAAGACGCGAATCGTATGCTCTAGCCTTGAGCCGTCGCGCCCCGCTCTCAATAGGCAGATCAACTAGTCCGTCTAGGCGTAGACTATACCGTAATTCCCCCTCCCCTCCCTGAATATATCGTCCCCGTAGAGCACATAAGAGTAGTCAGTAGCCCATGCCCATGGCAGAGAGAATATTATATATCGTATATATCCGACACACGGTTCGCGTACGTCCAAATCCAAGTCACTTCGTCGTCTCGTCGCTTCACTTTGTAATGACTATCTTTCCCTCGTCCCAGTCCCCCTCTTCATCCCATGTGCATATGCTGTGCTTTGTCCCGTAAGAATTGGCATGTTTCACTTCGTTCTCTCTATCTATCAACATATGGTATTCCCTGAACCTGCCTGTTAACATTCCATAAACGTCCCGATTACGCCTACTTTTAGGCTCTCAATATTCTGGTAGACTTAATATTCTTATGGCGATAGATTATTCCTCACCCCATCCTAGATATTTGAGTGGCAGCAAGCATATAATACTTAAATTTTAACCTAAATTTCAAAAGGATGCATAACTGCCTAGCTCAAACATCTTGGACGCTATTTTCTTTTATACTATTTGTTATATCGAATTCGAGTTTATTCTCGCATGCAAAATTTTGAGTCATCTGCGAGATTGTCCTCAATGTGGAAGTAGTTTATAACTCTTGAGATAGATGATCCCGTTCTAAATGCCCAAACAAATTTTTTAATATTTTTTCCGTATCCACTCGTGCCTCAATTTCCATGGCAAGCTTCACGCAACTTGTCTCAACTCCTTTTTTTCTTGTATCATCAATCTTTTCTTAACTTTGTTTTCTATCGCACTGATGAACATGCAGCATGTTTCAGAAATATTATGACACTAACGCACAGTTTACAATGACTAAGTGGAGTATGACATTTTTTTCAGAAGACTATCTTGAAGTATCGAAGTAGACGTATCTCGGGTAATCCTCATTTCCTGTGAAACCAATCTAGAATGAAAAACTGGCAACTCCTAGTAGAGCAGAAGTCATTATAATCTTATATCTTCCTTTCTGTTACGCCCTCTTGAAACAGTCTCTTATATAATATCAGAGTCTGCTTCGTCGTTTCTACTCATTAATGTTACAGTTTCCCGGTCCGCAACTACCGATGAATGTGCACGAGGTACGACAAGATGTTGCTCCAAATTTTATGTAAATTGAAAAAAATCATTTACAACAAAAAAGTACCTACTGCTTGAGATGTCATACGTCTCTATGATTTTACATTCCGGTTTACCTGACGCGCGATTAATCCCCCTCGGCGACCGGTCAGCGACCGTCGAAAGTTCGGCAGTATAGTGGAATAAACCGATCCGTCAGTTTCTTTCGTTCCAAAATGAGTCTAATTCTCTCACTTTTGCACGCTCTCTCGCCTTATATTCGGAATGATTTTCCGACGGATCTTTTTAATCGACTATAATTGAAAGATCGGTGACCGGTCAGAGAGAGGCGAGAGAGCATACGATTTGGAGAGAGTGAAAAGAGCATACCCGGTGATGCTCTTTTCGCGCTATCACTCTGCCCATGCTGAGGGATGCTCTCTCGCTGTCGTCGATCTTTCAAATGTTGGTGAACTTTGGGAGAGGAGAGGAGGCTTAAAGCGGGCAATATTCTTACAAGTTTCGTGACTTTGCGAGTGAGTGTATCAAAAAATTTTGGTTTGTAACCCTAGATAGATAAATCTGTATGGAGATTTCGAATATGTAAATACATTTATTGCATGACATAGTGTACACGGTATTCTGCCTCAATGCAAAACCTTTGGAAAGCGAAAAAGCATTCTGTCAATTCCTAATACGGTAGATCGGTGTGCCGCGCACCACGAATACATTGTCAAGAAGGAGAGGTGAAGGGCATGGCGATAGACACTAAATCTAACTTCTATCACCCACCTAGATATTCATAGAACTCTAAAAAGATGGAATCCTTGTTCTATAGGGTTGTTCACAATGTAAATTTTAGAATTCGAACCTAATTTTTACCGTATATTGAAGCATCAATTGCGCAGATTCCAAATATAGAGAATTAGTCCACATTTTATAAAGAGAAAGCAAAAACGTAAAATTTGCAAAAAAAAAAATAAATTCCGCAGCCCGCAATATGAAAACACTAGGCGACACACATACCTATTGCGCCATAGACGACATGCGAGCTATACGTTAGACGCCCCTCATACTCTTCTCCCCTCCCATAGCCGAAAGTTGGCCAATCTCTGCCAAATTTCTGCCCAACCCGCGCGACCTGTCAGAATCGATGAGAAGTCGGTGAACTTAGGGGGGGGGGATTAATCGCGCGGCTGTTAGATGCTCACGTTTAAGAATTTGATGTATTTCACATTCCAGCTATACACGGACATCACTACAATGATTGCCGTAGTGGCCAACAGTGCTCTCATGCTAATTATTGGCTGCATAAGAAACACTCAAATAGGAAACTATAGATGGCTCCTCTTCACCTTTTCATTGACGAATATGCTCATCTCACTTGCTCATTGTGCTGTCATACCGGTAAGAAACGTGTATTTCTTAAAAATTATGAATTTGCGATCGTTATTAGGTTGGCAAGAAAGTTCTTGGGCAGTAATAATAGCTATTTCAATTTTTGCATATCTTCAACAGGAAACAATTTCAATCTTCAATGTTTCCACCTATACTATCGCCAACCTATCCCCTTCTTTTGGGTATCTTGGTGATACCTTCTTTCAAGAAGGAAAGGAGTTGTGACTCTCAGAATTGATTTGTCTGTGATTTTCGGGTACCTATTTCAAGGAAGCTTTTCTCGGCTGTAGACGAAGTAAGGTCTAGCAATAAATGGTAGTGAAAGAGGCTAATGTCAGCTAAATAAGGTGAGTGGGTTTCGGTTTCCCAAATCAGTTCGTTTAGCTTAGAGCAAGGCCGCATCGGCAGTACGAGGTCGTGCATTGTTAGGGAGAAGTGGTTTTTGCCCTTCTGAGCCTGTTTTCTATGACTAAATACGCAAGTTGTCTAAGTTACCGTACATATACGGATAGAGTGACCATTCATCCTTATGGTAGTAGTCTATTGAAATCGATTTCTTTCCTGGTCCAAAAGCGAAACAATGAAATGCTCATGTAATGCAAGACCGGTTTCGGTTGCATTAGCAGCTCCTCTCCTTTAGCTATCCAAATCATGTGTGACGTTATTGTAGGTTCTCCAGCTATCATTTCCAAACATTAGCCCCTCCAGAAACTTCGTTTGGAGGAAGTGGGAGAGATGAGACTGACCATTGGTAACACGGGTCTCCCTCTGGGTAGCCCGTAGGGCATGGGGTATCCATCGGTCGAGTACTCTTCTATAACGAAGTGACTGAAGGCCATTCTGTATAGTGGAATGGATAACCCAAATAGTACTCGACATTTCCCGATTGGTTGCATCTGGCTTCTTCTTGCGAATAGAGAGCAAGGCCAGGTCATGCGTTGTGGA
The DNA here is from genome assembly GCA_900490955.1 of Micoletzkya japonica. Lineage (NCBI taxonomy): Eukaryota > Metazoa > Nematoda > Chromadorea > Rhabditida > Diplogasteridae > Micoletzkya > Micoletzkya japonica. The sequence goes on along the minus strand of LS847402.1, from coordinate 20,594 downwards.
AGGAAGCCCCAACCGGGGTTCGTCTTCCGAATGCCCGTTTCCACAGTTGAAGAGATAATATCAGTTGTCCACAATGGAGTGACTTATGACGTCCTCGGACAATGGTACGGTGGTATTATTGTAGGCAGAGCAGGCATTGAAGACGTGTTATCTATCGTAGAAGATGGCGATCCGAAAGGACCGTTTATCGATTGATGCGATAACTCAATAACGGCAACACAAAGCGCAATCATATACATATAGGCAAATAGCTTGAGGTACCATCCATTGCCTCACTTCATATCAACATTATTTGTAAACCATTTCATTTCATTTTCGGGATTAAAAG
>LS847361.1:631381-645512 GCA_900490955.1 Micoletzkya japonica | reverse complement strand
CAAAGTTTACGTAAAAAGCTGAAATGTTCAGTGCAGAATTTCTAAGGGTAATGGTGACGGTCGTGTAAATTTGGTAGCCATCGCATGCTTCAAAGCTGAGATCTAGAGAATCCATCTGGATGGATTATTCTGTAAAGCGATTCAAAGCATATTTAAAGAGCTCAAATTTTCGGAGCAGCCTTTCTATGTGCAATGGTGACCGTCGTGCGAATTTGTTTTCCATCGCACGCTTCAAAGCTGAGAACTAGAGAATCCATCTGGATGGGTTATTCTGTAGAGCGGTTCAAAGTTTACGTAAAAAGATGAAATGTTCAGTGCAGAATTTCTAAGGGTAATGGTGAGGGTCCTGTGAATTTGATAACTATCGCACGCTTCAAAGCTGAGAACTAGATAATCCATCTGGATGGAATATTGTGTAGAGCGGTTCAAAGTTCATGTAAAGAGCTAAAATTTTCAGTGCAGAATTTTTAAGGGTAATGGTGAGGGTCCTGTGAATTTGGTAGCCATCGCACGCTTCAAAGCTGAGATCTAGAGAATCCATCTGGATGGATTATTCTGTCATTTTCAGTGCTGCCTTTCAATGCCGAATGGTGAGTACGCTGCGAATTTGGTAGCCATCGCACGCTTCAAAGCTGAGAACTAGCTAATCCATCTGGATGGGTTATTCTGTAAAGCGATTCAAAGTATATTTAAAGAGCTAAAATTTTCAGTGCAGAATTTTTAAGGGTAATGGTGAGGGTCCTGTGAATTTGGTAGCCATCGCACGCTTCAAAGCTGGGATCTAGGGAATCCATCTGGATGGATTATTCTGTAAAGCGGTTCAAAGTATATTTTAAGAGCTCAAATTTTCGGAGCAGCCTTTCTATGTGCAATGGTGAACGTCCTGCGAATTTGTTTGCCATCGCACGCTTCAAAGCTGAGAACTAGCTAATCCATCTGGATGGGTTATTCTGTAAAGCGATTCAAAGTATATTTAAAGAGCTAAAATTTTCAGTGCTGCCTTTCAATGCCTAATGGTGAGCACGCTGCGAATTTGGTAGCCATTGCACGCTTCAAAGCTGAGATCTAGAGAATCCATCTGGATGGATTATTCTATAAAGCGATTCAAAGCATATTTAAAGAGCTCAAATTTTCGTAGCATCCTTTCTATGTGCAATTGTGAGCGTCCTGCGAATTTGTTAGCCATCGCACGCTTCAAAGCTGAGATCTAGCTAATCCATCTGGATGGATTATTCTGTAGAGCGCTTTAAAGTTTATATAAAGAGCTAAAATTTTCAGTGCTGCCTTTCAATGCCTAATGGTGAGCACGCTGCGAATTTGGTAGCCATCGCACACTTCAAAGCTGAGATCTAGAGAATACATCTGGATGGAATATTCTGTAGAGCGGTTCAAAGTTCATGTAAAGAGCTAAAATTTTCAGAGCAGCCTTTCTAAGGGTAATGGTGAGGGTCCTGTGAATTTGATAGCCATCGCACGCTTCAAAGCTGAGATCTAGAGAGTCCATGTGGATGGAATATTCTGTAGAGCAGTTCAAAGTTCATGTAAAGAGCTAAAATTTTCAGTGCAGAATTTTTAAGGGTAATGAAATACGAACGTGCGATGGGCGCGGTAAAAGTTATGGTGTAGGTGCGGTCGAAATAGAACCTTTTGACAGCTATATGGTGCGGTACAATATAACCAGAAATCTATATCATGTGCAAAACATTAATTAAAATCAAATAGTTACGTCTCGACGGTCGACGGCATATAGGATATGGAGGGTGGGTAAAGCATGTAGTTGAAGTGTCGAAACAGACAGCGTCTCGAAATCGGCGACAGCGTCGAGGGTCTTCTCGCGGGCGATGTCGTCCTTGCTCGTCAGGACATTCTTCCCATCGGTCTCGACGTTCTTCAGATTGTCCGCATCGAAGTGCTCGATGCCGTCCTTGATCTCCTGCTACGTCTTCTCCTGTTTGATATCTTCCTTGGACGGGACCACGTTCTTCTCCGTCGTCGCAGTGCTTCACCTCGACATGCTGGCCGGTCACCGCCTCGGCGATGTCAACGGCGACCTCCGGGAGATCGGCGAGCGGGGTGGTTGGGGCGTCGGACATGTCAGATGCGCAAACTTGGGTAAACAAACCTAGTAATAAAAAAATTGCGGGAATTCAAATCTGCTCGCTTCGCGTTCGGCGGCGCATACTCTTCCTACTGAATTTGTGCAGAAATTATCTAAAGGATGCAAACGAGAGACGAGGACGGCGCGCGGCATTTTACCGCGGCATAAATGAACGTTCGATTCAAAGATTTTTTTCTCTCGGAATAAGTTCTTTTTTTTTACGAATCTCTGATAGCTCGCCGCCCTTCGTCCTCCACTTCCTCCTCTGTTCCTCCTTCTTCCGGTTCCCATCACCCAGGCGTCGCCCGCAGCGACGACCCCTCTGACACACCCTCTCCTCATTCCCCTTCTCTTTCCCTTCCCTCCCCTCCCTCGTTTCCCCCTCTCTTTTTAGGAGAGGTTAAACCCCCCTAGTCTAAATATTCCCTTAACGTTACTCATGATCCACATCGTCGCTTCCCTCCTCTTCCTTGAACTGGTTGCTTCACAGACCGCTGAATTCGTACGTCTACTTTCTCGTTTTCTAAGCTAATGCGATATAGACGTGAAATTATAAAAGTTTATGGTTTTTACAAATTACTAATTGCACTTAAAGGGAGGAAGCAGCCTCTAACCAAAAGTTTTAAAATTCGACAAAAATTCTTCTAAGGTATCAAAATGTGAGGAAAAACATAGTGACAATAAAAAATCGAAGAAAAAACTCGAAAAACGCATGTTTTATTTTTTCGTTCCGGGCTTTCGTCGTTGAGAAGAATGTCGCTTTTGGCTTAATTCCTTTCGCTAAACACAGTAGCATCGTCGTTGGGCGAAAGTTCAAAAAATCATTTCTTGAATACCATTAATTTTTATTATTTTTCCTTTTGTTTTTATACTTATTAGGGCAAAATCTTTCATATAAGCTTCACTTGAAAATCACTTCCTTGTCCCTTTAAAGGAGGAGTATTCGGTACCGTAAGCATGTTAGTGGAGACTAATTTGCATAGCGAGAGAACGAAGAACATAGAAGAGAAACTAATCGAATCCGTCAGGATGCCGTCTGGAATTTGAATAGATTACGGTTCCGAATGGAGCTCCTTTAAATACATACTAGATGAAATAACAAAACACTCTAGTAATGTAAAAAAGCAAAAGTAAGGGTTAAAATGTATTTCAGCTGGTGCTCAAATCACAACTGGCCGCCCGCATAGCAACGCTGAGTGCGGAGGCGCGATCGGCAGTAGACGATATCCGTCGAGTGCTCAGCGAGCAACTCGCCGCCGCGGACACCCGCACGCAGGTAGATAGGAAACGTTTACTCCGGTTTCTAAGCTGCACTATTCGTACTCCCCTACAATGCTACCGCTCACCTCTAATCATTGATCTGATCAGCACATTGCGTTAAAATTATCCCAAAGTCTGCCTGTGCAATTCAGAAAGAGGGCAGGGATCTTTTCCTAGTGTCAACCCGTGCCTTCCAGTTTCCAGTTTTACAACTTTATCTGGACTATCAGTGGATTGGGGTCCAAAGGAGCGGCCGTCTATAGATGGGAGATTTGAGAAACTTCGAATCTTCTTCAAAACCCTACTCAGTCCGAGTTGCCGTAGAATCTTGAGTAGACCTCTCGAGCCTCGCTTGGAGCTACTCCCCCCGTGCTCCAAGTCTTCAGGGGGGATCCATCCTCTTGTCCGCGATTGAGTAGACGTGGGGCGCTCGAATGATAGACGAAATGGAGAGCCGACCACGCGCGAGGGGAACAGAGAGAATGAATCACAGCATTCCTAGCGTTCGATTAGCGAATGGCGGTTCCCGCTGTGATCTATCGTCACTGCGGACATAATAAAGTGTAAAACTTCACCAATTTAAAACTTAAGCTCCTCCCCATCAGTCCAAAGAGCTGCTAAAATTTGGGGAAGATTCATTCGGTCGTTGTGGAGTAAATTCAAAATTAGCTGCCAACTAGCTATTAGACACGTCCCCTTTCGGCCGGAATGCTGTGGAATCTTGATGCTTTCAGATCGACCGAATCCTTTCGTCGTTGTCGTCCTCTGCCCGGTCCAACCTCTCGTCCCTTCGTCCGCTCTCGCAGCAGCCACTGGACCTCGCTGTCTTTGTGCCTCTACCTAGTGAGGAAACAGGCGACGAGGTATTTCCGAACTTTAATCCTATCTGCGATTCTCATTCTAACCTTAGTCAGAATTTTTATATATTTCATGTGCAATCTTATAATTGCTGACGCCTACTTGTGGTCATCTATACTAGTATATTAATTTAGGCAGTGTTGAAATTTTTACTGCTATTTTCCAGCTCGACGACCCAGTGGCGCCGGCCCTGGACAGCTTTAGCGAAGAGGAGATTGACGAACTGGAGGGTCTGGCCGAGAAGTACAGCATACTCAATGCGACCATGGATCAGGTCGTGCAGAACATGCGCACCTACGGGCCGGTACTCGGCGTGGACCAGGAGACCATCGATAAGGTCGAATTCTCCACATTCTGAGCAGTTTCAGTTAAAGGGACATGGAAGCCAAAAATGAAACTTTGCCAATCGCATTCATTATGGAAGAGGACCAAAAAACCCCATTATACTATATGTCTAAAATCTACCGTAACCCCCGTACTGGGAACGCGTTCCGGAAACCGGGTTTAGGTGTGCCTTGAGATTTTCTGATATATTGAGTATACGGTAGCCCACCAAACCAGTTTCAGTTTGCGATACGCGACATTTTTACAGGATGACTTTTTAAAAATTTACTACGATTTTTTTGTTTCTCCGGTTTTCTTCAACTGATTGTTCGCATTGAAGTAGAAGTTGCTCTACTACAATTTCGACTCATCGTTTGTCGCGTCGATCATTATATCGTTATGCTTTCGAGTGTTCCCTTCACTCGCTGTTTCGTCTTTTAGATCTTTGTCTGCAAACTTTTGCCTCCTCTCTCCGCTGTCTCGACCTGCTGAACAAGGGGAATGGTTCGATCTCTTTTCCTTACTTGACTCTGGCCTTCTGGCGTTATTTCAATTCAGTTTTCACTCCTCTTACTTGTCAGTGCCGTAATCTTAACCGGGGTCCTCCTCGTCTACTTGTTCCTCTTCCCCGATTCCCTCCCCCTGTAAACGCCCTTGTGATGTACCGTCAACCTTCACTTCTCCCTCGAGTACTAGTTTAATCCTTCTTGAATTTTTGTTTTCGTCTTCCCTGTAACAGCCCGTGTCTCCGATCCGTCCTCCACCCCCACCCTGCAGGCTAACTTCTCACCTCTCCGGAACCTGCCTTCCCCAATCCGCTTTCAACCCTCTCTCCCATTTCCTCTAATCCTCCCTTAACAGCCATTATCTCCCGTGCAACCTCCATTAACTCCTCATGGTATGTCTCCATGGAATAGGTTTCCTAATAAGTATGTAATTTTACTAATACTTTATCGATAAAATATAAGAAGCATCGATAAACAAGTGTTGTATATAGGTAGAACACAACGAGACAGACGAAAAGAGATAAATACGACAATGGAGAGCTATATACTGTAGAATACGGGCATGAAAGGGAATATACTGTATATTATATACAACAGATATGAGGAACGAACAGTCGAGGGAATTGTACATGGAAAAGGAACATGAGAGTGAATCCATGGTTGAGAAAAAAGTTCCGTCAGTAGCTTCATTCCTACTAAAGACAGCAAAACGGTACAAAGCCGGAATGTGTTTACTGTAGGGACTTAGCTTGCTGCAAATAACACCTCTTCATATACTTACGTTCCATCGAAAAGTGTGTCGTGGATTTATTTAGATTTTAAAACATATGAAGAGGTGTGTTTTCAATGGCCAAATGGAAACTACATCAGTCAGTAGTCTCATTCCTATTTCTGTTGTGTGAGCGAAGCGACAGAAATGAGCTTACTGACGTAACCAATTCGTCAATCACATCCTACGGTAGCCATATCGTCCGAACTAAAGTGGATGTCAAATAAGAAATGTCTATCACGAAATTTGTAGCTGAGAATTATATAAGAAGCCACACAAGCTCAGTATAACAGGCTACCGTATCCCTACCGATTCTCAACTAAAAAAGCCATTGTCGCTGTCCGAGCCCTCCCAGCATCCTTGGAAGCTCCCATCGTATCTTCTCATATCCCCCTCTTCACTCGTATCGCTCTTCAACTTCTGCACGCACTGCAAAATAAGTTCGACACAGACACGAGGAGCTTCGCAACCATTGGCTCTGCCCTGGTCGTCAAATGGTTCTGCATCTATTGCGACCGTGCCCGCAGTATGCAATACTGCGAGGGCAATACTAAACTAGCGACAAGTGTTTACACTTGTGGAGTGCCCCTTTTAATAATTTCCGTCATCCATCCCCTTCAATGTAAAATGGAATACATTAAACGTTTTGCAAGAACTCTGACCATCTCAATGAATATAATAGAGGAGACTGACATTCCGCATGTCGTTTATTCATGCCTCTTATCTCGTAGTGTTTTCTCCTAGACTAACCTGTCCACTCAGCTTATCCTGAAAGCCGCGTCCCTCCTCGGTCTGGCTGTCCCATCCGAGAAGACCACAGCTTCCGATCTCTTTGCCCCGACCGTTGATGGTGTCTACAAAGAGCACCGAAAGCAAGCTGACAGCATTTAGTCACGGACACGATTTGATTTATAAGCCCATTCTCTCAACTCCTTTCCTGGATTTTTTTCCTGCTAGACAAATATTAAAACGTTCTAGTGGTTACCTATCAGCTACCGTAACCCCATAATGCCGGAATGCTTGGGCATGTCTAATCAGCAAATGCGATTGAAGTACAACGGTGATCTCTCGGTATACGAGCCGCGATGCGATGTGACACATACTAATATGGCACAATCGTGCAATTCATACCCCCTCACCCCTACCTTCGTATACCACAATTCAACCGCGTTCCATCACTGCGAGGTTCTCGGCCATCCCTGCATGCTCTCCTGTTGTTGACCGAACTGTTTCCCTTGGTACAGTGGATTGTGACGATGCGGCCGATGATACTAAATAACACACTACATTACCGTACTATTACAGTACAACTACATACATAAAAAGAGTGCATTTTAGCCCAAATTTATCATTGCAAGAAACTAGCCGATACTTGGTAACATACGTGGGCAGCCCTCTCGCCGATATTATAAGAAACGGGCCTACCAGTGTACGAAATCAAGCCTACCAATAGAAATGTTGTAGGAAATGTAGGCCTATCAAAGTAAAATTCCTAAATAAATTCGGGCCTACCACCCATACTTCGGGTCGGTGCCCAGGTATGTTTGTTAAGTAAGGTTCTGTTGTCCAACTAACTAGGTAAGCTACAGCCATGCCCACATATTAAACGCTATTCAACGGTTTTCACAATTCAAACCCAGTTACCCAGTACTAAGTTCTATTTCCATCAAGGAAAGTGATGTACAATGCACCATACCGTTCTGGGGAATCCTGCACTTCACATCGGCGGTTCGCCACTTGAAAGGTTGTGGGCAGAGCCTTGAGCGCGAAGTCACCCGCTTTCCTCGTAGATTTCTGAGACTTGAAAGGCTTTCATTTTAAACACTATATGCGAAAGTAGGCGAAGAGAACAAAAAGTAACGAATCGGTAAATATTAAGCTCGTGATAAAATTTAAAAAATCACAGTGAATAATTTGGGATTTAGCAAGCTTTCAATAATGTCTTAGTTCATAAATGCAGCAAAACAAGTCAAAACAAATAAGAAAACTTGAACGAAACAAGGTATTTGCATGATTGCAACCGGTTGTTCGTGAAAACGGCCAAATCACGACCGGGGAATAGCGAATTTGCGCCCTTTACATTACGGGGGGCTCCGCCAAGGCACACCTAACCCCGGTTACGGATACCGTAACCTAGAGTGCCAAAAGACGTTATTGGAGCCATTTTTATGGATTTTCATGATTACCAATGAATTCGCAAGGCCAAATTTGGTAAATGTGAAAGTTTTGAAGGAATTTCATTTCTCTGAATTTCCCGCTTCCAGCTCCCTTTAAGCACAAATTTAAATACTGAAAGATATGTATGCTTTTGGAGGGTATATGCGTGGCCGAAAGGTTAGTTCATGTCAATGGGCCTTCGAAGCCAAAGCACTTTGCTTCCCACGTCTTTGATCGGTTTTGGTGTGCCTGTAGAATCGGTGATTATCAGGTTAGCTCGCTGCTCGACACTCGCGAGTTAGCCGAAGTGCAGCTCGGCACCGTCCTGTCCATGCTGCGTAGCAACCCCGCTGCCCTGCTAACCGACGACGAGAAGGGCAGCCTCGCAGCGTATGCGGCTAGCCAGAATGTCACAGGTACAGTTGAGGAAAGAGTTGTCATTCCTAAAATTCGATGAAGCCGTATGAAGAGAGTGCAGACAAAGTCATGCCTCTAGCTCTGCAACATATTGGTTAGTTGTGAGTAGTGTTCTGCATTCGATAAACGATATCGAATGCCAGTGGCAGTCACCCTCTTCCCCCTCACGATATCCGTCGATTCCCCGTCTACCCATTCCCTCCGTAGCGATAACTCCGCTATCATTCGATATATCGTTTTCATTACGATATATCGAATGCTCGTAGCACCTATTCCCCCCTCCACTGGACGGAGGACAAGACAGGAGCGCTTGAAAGGGAGATGAAGAAGATGAAAGGCAAAACGACTTTTCATCCCGGAATTACAGGGATAAATAGGACACTAATAAAACGATTCTGTGAAACAGGGTTATTCAGAATTGTGCGCTCTTTCCGAACTGTTCTGATATCATAAGTTAATTTTCCATTTCCTTGCAAGAATGCGTATTCGAGATAGAGAATATGAGTTTGAAAAAAGCAAAACATAAATGGCATGCTCGGGAATCGAACCAGCAAGAAAAGTGTACTTGTCGCACCCAAGGCACTATCCTCCTCCTCACTATCCTCCTGTCGCACTATCCTCAAGGCCACACGAGCACATCTGTGTGTCTGCTGCAGAAAGACCAAGAGTGAAGATTCGCACGAGGTGCGAAACACATGCAAACTGTGGACGATTATTTCTCTCGTTGACCGCAAAAACGCTTGCATAAATGGAATTAGGGCGCAAAACTGTACCAGAAACGCTTTTCGCATATACAAATTTCTCTCATAGCCTCATTCATTCAATATTCATGCCTTTCTTGATTGAGCAATGTGATGATGTCCTTCAGAACTACACACGTAGATTTAATAAAATCATAAGATAATTTAAAGGAGAAATGTTATGCTGCATGCGACGAAAGGATTCGATAAACGATATATCGCAAGGAAAGATGAGAGGCGCAAGAGGTCACGATATTATCGTTATTGACCCCGCCCACTGCCACAGGGAACTATATCGCCGTTATCGATATCGAATGCAGAACACTAGTTGTGAGTGTGTGGAGACTTCGGTTCAGGTTCGCATGCCGCCATCGTCGCAGCTATTCGAGCGGGTCAGCTCAATGGAACGGAGGCGGGAGTGGCGATGGGCTTGTTGCCGACCGTCTGAGAGCTTGTTGCTAATTTAGAATATATATCTATTTATTTATGTATGAGGAACACTTTGAAATTATTCCGGACATCAGGCGAGAGACTGTGTCTTGCTCAACTCTGTTTGATATAATATATTTTACTAATTATTTACTTCTTTATCGGAAAAGCAAAAAACCCTATTTATCACCAAATGCAGATATGAGCTCAAATGTCTTGTCACAGGTTATTTACAAAATGTGAGGTATTTCTAAAGTCGATTGTCTATTACAATTGCGCGAATTCTAGTCTATTTCCCTATCGAGAGGCAATGAAGAAGAACATCGCGTGTCCTTCGCAAGAATCTTGTTATCAGAAACATTGTTTTGATAGTAGTCCTCAAAGGTTCTTCACCTGGAATAGAATGTCCTGCAAAGAATATTGAAGAATAGCATTACACATGTTAGAAGAAATTTGCTCTCTCACAAACTATTGACGATATTTTATGCGTATGTATTGATAATATCTTGTTATGCTAATCGCCTGAATCCATGATATTATCTAGCTCCAGATATACCGATATAACCATTACGTTTTTGACGGGTGGTTGTCTTCCGTTGTTTCTTGCTTGGGTGTGCCCACCCATCCATCCCGATCGAACACCATGTGATCACGGACAAGAAGAAGTAGTACGAGACTATACTAGAAGTATACTACACGTTGGACAGTTATCACAACAGAAAGTCCATCGGGATACTCACTGATAAGAACCTTCTGAAGCAAGAACGATATTGTTATTGGCAAGGTCATGTAGATAGGTTTTCAGTGTTCACGAGGGAACTGGTCAAAGCAATGAAAGCCAAGATTAATTCTTTCACGGGAAACGTTTGGTATGATCAACGTACTGCCTTGTTCATGGTGAAGCGATAATCGACCTCCCAATATCCCCCCCCCCCCCCTCACTTCCAATGGTCATCCCACCCTCCACACACTTCCCCCTCCCTCCTCAAGCATCGTGTGCTGGCCATCAACAAGTGAAAGTAACCAGTTCCCACCGATCACGAGCGGCACGAAAACCTGGAAGAGAAGAGAAGAGAGCGTCCTCAAGAGGGAAGGGATAGTTAGAGCATACGAGAGGGGGGAGATGGAGGAGACGACCAGGGGAACGCTGAGGAGAGGAGGGACGAGAGGCATACGGGACAGTCCAAGAGACGCCGAGGAATCCAGAGAACGCGGGAAGTTTGAGAAATGTAGGCGGGAAGGAGGAGGGCGAGCGATTGGAATGAACGGAACCCGACTTAAAGGCCGGCCTGGCAGTGCTGTTGGCACCGTGCTGTCTGTCTCTTGCCCCGTTGACTTCCTGGTTGCTTACTATTCATTAGGTTACTAGGTAGGACATTAGCAGCGCAGGTTTCAGTAATTTTTTACAAGCAGTCCCACTAGGAGATCTAGGATATCGCCTACTACAGATTGATCCCCAATCGCTCCGCGTGTACTTTCCGCATGTTATCGTGGTCTCCGGGCGGGAGCGATAACAGATAGTCTACGATTTCCTCCTCCAACTTTCCCGTTTTCTCGCCTCCTGTTGATGCAGCAAATGTGCGTGTGTGTATATGTGTGCTACAATCACCCTTTTCGCGGTGTTCCCGTCACTGGTGGTTATCAATCGTCGCATAGAGTATAAATACGGAGAATCGTCGGGTGGACGTCTTAGAAATGGGAAAGTGGCCGGTCTAGACTTGCTCCGCATTGCTCAATAACCGCGATATGGCTGCCTTCTTTACGCCTATGAAAACCTTCCAAGTCGCCCAGTTACTTGGGGAATAGGACATCAGTACTTTATCCATGTGTGTTCCTCTACGCGAATGCTATAGTCACCGAATGTGAATGTTCAGTTTTAGCATTTCTAATAACTATATTGTTATTCCAGGGCGGCTATCACACGATGAACAAGTGGCTCCTGGCGGCGGTCTTCCTCTCGGGTCTCGTGTGCTACAGCCGCGCCGCCCTCGACGACGTCCCCATTCCGAAGGTTACGGTAAGCATTTCAATTTCACTTTTTGGCGGGAAAGCGCGAATTCGAAATGTTTCAGAAGGCCCAGATCGCCACGCTGCGGAAGATGCTGCCCAAGATGCACCCCGATGCACAGGTATTGACGGAATGTCCATGTCGGACGCTATAGCCCACTCATTCTTATCGAAGGTACTTGCTCGCTTGAAAAGGGAAAAATATATACTCGTATATGATAAATTACTATTATTATTATTATTATCATTATATGCAGATGGCCGGCCTCAAGATCCAGATGATCTTCTTCAGCAAGACCAAGACCGATCACCAGAAGCGGGTTGAGGTGAGTACTATATATGCAAGTAAAACAACGAACAAAGCCGATTGGAATCTGCCTATGGGATCTTGTTTGCTCATGAATTCGTTCGAAAACGCATGCTGCCTTCTATACATCGTGTTGTCGCTGATGGCTCAGCAGCAAATATGCATTTATCTTTGCTGGTGGTGTTAATTTTTTTAAAAAATTGCAGGTCCTCAATATCTACCAGAGTCTGCACGGACAGGCCAAGAAGGATATCGAAACGGCCGCCCTGGTCATCTGGCCCGGAGGAATGCCCAAATGGCAATAAGCTAAGCGAGTAGTCCCCCCCAATTCCCTCGTACTCCCCCCCTCTCCTGACACAGTTCCATGTACAGTTGCAATACGACTCAGTTAGTAGCCGGATACATCTTAGAGTTTGCATGATTGTTCGTTGTTTTGTGAACCATAATATTGCCGTGTTTCCAATGGGTAAATGCCTCCGTCTTGTGAGCGTCTAAGTACAAAGTGAACATGTGACAAATTGTAAAAATAGTCAAGAGGAACACACTAAGATGTGACAAATTGTAAAAATGTCAAGAGGAACATACTAACTATTATTGATGAAGAGATTCCGTTAGTAATTTCATTCCATCGTCGTCTGCCCCCGTATTAATTGCCCTGATTTGTAGCTAGAGCTGCAGCTCGAGCTACACAATGCATTTTTGCTTTGGAAAAGAAGAAACTGGTCAAAAAGGTCAAAAAGTTAGCTCGACCTCAGGTCATAAAAATAACCCGAGGTCAGAGAGAGCGAGAGAGCGAAAGATTAGAAGAGACGCAGGAATCACCTCAGGTCAGGAAAATGACACTATGAACCATAGTATCACTTTTCTGACCTTAGGTTGACTCTGCGTCTAACGGAAAGCCATACTATTTCTCTTCCTCTGCCTTGCGAGTCTCCACGCGAGTCTATCTTCATTATTTTCCGCTTTTTTCCGGGGTGGGCCGTCTCAAACTCGCTCTTCCGTTGATCATTTCACACCTTGTTCTCATCGTGAGAGGTCGGCCAGACATTTCTTGCGAAGATAGTTATGAACCCATGTTAAACAACGTTTCGATGGAGTTAAGGTTACATAGTAAGTCTTTCCTTTTTAGCAATGAATTTCTTTGGTTTTCTTGTTTTTAATACATGTTTGCATCTGCGAAAAGTGTTGTGATAAATAGGTGAAGATTTCCACCGCTAGAGTGATGCAACGTAGAAAGAATGATAGCTTCAGTCTCTTTCGGATCATTTGCGGATAATTAAATTTTTAATTATTGTAGCTCGAGCGGTAGCTGCAGCTACATGGGCAATTAATACGGGGGCTGGAGTCTCTTCATGCCGCTTCGTCGGAAGCAGGAACAACACAACTGACGGAGAATCTTCCTTATTGTTAGCCATAGCATAGTTAACTACACTGAGCGAAAATACCCTAGCCGGCTAGGGAATAATTCTCCACCATACGGCACCTCCGCGAAAATACCCTAAAAATTCAGCCTCTCCCTACGGTTTTTAGGGAATCATTCCCTAGCCCGTTAGGGTAATTTCCCGGTGGTGCCGTGTGTTAGGGAATTTTCGCTCAGTGTACTCGCTGGCCATTATCCGTAAGCTATGCTAGCAACGCATTAATTTCTTACCTATTTAGATACTTTCTGCAGAACGAAACAATGTTATTTAAACAGCCCTATAATTAACTTCGGTGTTCCGGGATGAAACGTTACATTTTCTAGCACATAAAAGAGGAAAGGCTCGCGGTCGGAAATGACTCATCGATAAGCTCTTTTTGGCGATAAGAAAGAGTGTGGCGCCTACTCACACATTGAGAGAGACCACGCTAGAGCTCTTCACAACCACCGAGCTTTTGCTTTCCCTTACATTCTCTATGTGTCGCAGTTATTGGTACTTATTCATGATGACCTTTTATGTTTTGAATGTGTCCCATGTTTCAGCTATGCTGCTCATCTTTCTTATTGTCACTCTCGTCCCCTCCATCGCTCCGTTTTCTCTGCTGTACACACATCAGGTAAACTGCTATATCATGAGACCTATCGTAGTGTCAAAAAATTTCGACCCAAATTTCAAAACATTTCAAAAAATTTCAAATTTTTTGAAACTTTTGCTCTAGCGAGCTTTGGAGCCCGTTTCAAGGCCTGATATAGTGTTTTTCGTGATCAGCGGGTCCGACTTGGTCAGAAACGACCAAAAAAGTTTTATGGAAGTTTGTAATAAAAGAATTAAGTAATTA